>JAGJRO010000410.1:14958-35196 GCA_022832285.1 Lepidurus apus apus | reverse complement strand
TCCCACAACCCCAACCATAGCCCTAGAGGTTGATACAGGTGTCCTACCATTCGACTTAAAGTTAAAATGGACACTTTTACGACACTATGCGCATATGAACTGGCAGAAATGGCCAATACGTGCGGAAACCCAGAGACACAAGACGTATGCATCTTGTGAAGAAAGAACAAGATGCCTGGCGATGGAAATCTGGTCAAGCCCACCCTCAACCCAAAAAGAAGCCTTAATAGAAATTAAAAAAACGCTTATTACAACGTGGCAAAACAGATGGGAATCAACTAATAGCCCTTTAAAAGATTTGAATGCTGTTCCCTCTCTTCATGGAATCATCCACTCAAGACTATCAAGAAATACCATTGCAACGATTATACAGGTTCGATCCACCCACTTCCCAACATTGAGCTATTTGTATAGAATTGGCCGATCGCCCACTAAGCTTTGCCCCTGCCCAGAAATGGTCATCCAGGACCTTCACCACGTTTTTATACACTGTCGTTGGTTAAACAAGTGCAGAGCGAAGTTGATTAGAGCCCACAGTTCCCTCAAACTGCACTTTAAACCTCAGAACTTCCTCACGGACCCAAAACTCTTCCCTGCTGTGAAACTTTTCCTTTACGAGGCCAAACAGATTTTCAATTCCTCAACCAGCCAATGATGAGAACCTCACCCACTCACTTCTGAACTTATTTACCCCCTTTCTACACCCATCTCCCTGACCCCCATCCCATCCCTCCAACCCTGTTATTAAGTTTTGTTTTGTTTTTATAGTATAATATCTTGCAACGATATGACAAGTACATTGGTTGGCAACAGGCTTTCAAGCCTACGCCTGCTTAAAAAAAATGGGGTGAAAATGTTGGGCACCCAATTCCTGTATTTATTGACCAGTGTTATTTTTAGGCCTGCCACCTGACACACAAGCACCTCATTAAAACGCGACTGGGCTTTTTTGGCTTGTGTCCCCTTTATTGACGGTCACTTTGGTCTCTGTTCAATGAATATGTTGGGGTTTTTGTCTTGGAAGGTTGGCAGTCTGTTTCCCCCAGCATAGTTAGTAAGATCCTCTAGCAATAATTTCCTGAAGAAAAGCATATGACCAGTTGTCTATGGCAAAAAACAATAACTGCCCTTTTCCTTTCCTTGAAATTAAAAATAAAAAGAAGGACGAAGGGTTACTTCTATAGCTGCTAGGGTTATATAGAGAGAAAGAGGTGGTTGTGTGTGCCCCAACTGCCCATCCCTTTTGGATATACATACGTTATGCGAGTATCTGTATATCTCGTGACAAAGATCGCGTGCGAAGGCTAGTTAGTTTCCGGTGTTATAACCCAAAAGTTTCTTGGGAGAATTGCACACCAGCTGTTTTTCTTTCAGACAGAGTGCCTCGTATTATGGTGTAAAGAAGCTTCGACAATCTTTAGACTTGACTTCTGTTAAGTAACAAGGGCTGCAAATTAAGCGACCTTACAACATGGTATAACCCCGTCTTTTTTTTCCTTTCCGAAGATCTCAGTTATTAGCCATGTGGACGTCTGTTCTCGCCAGCTTTTGGGCGTACAAAGGTAAGGCTCCCGTACACCTTAGCTCGGTATAGGCGGTTAGCAAAGCAAATTTCGGAACGACTTTTAGTTAAGGTGAAAAATTAAGATAATAAATTTCTTTGACAGTCGCAAAGCAGACAATTAGCTATGTTTCTTTCTTACTTTCTTACGCAAAGTTTTCGCAAAAACAATAACAAACTTCAGTGCCATCTGTGACTTTCGCATGAATAAGCTATAAGGTATACGGGAGATCATTGCTGTAGGATGTTAGATGCTGTGGATCACCATCTAATAGGGATCATTTAAGGTCTCATTTCTTACGTAAAGCTTCCGCAAAAACAATAACAAACATCGGTGTCATCTGTGACTGTTGCGCATCAATAAGCTAAGGTATACGGGAACTGGACAGCCCCAAATTCGGAAGCTGGTTGGGAAAAACGGTAGGAAATCACTAATGCTTTTTAATGAAAAAAAGAAATTAAATTTTTCGTTGTGCTAGCGTAGTACAACAAAGAAGTTTTGCGAACTTATCGAACACCGACTAGCGGTTATCAAGGACGGGCGCCGAATGTCGGTTATAGCGAGGTTAGCTTACCAGACGGGAAAATTTCACTGTTGCCCAATAATGAATGTTCCCATTGCAGGTTATGTAGGACTTCAATTTATACACAGAAATATCCATTTTCTTGTATACAGTACGGAACATGAGCCATTCATTGTTGTCGGATGTAAGGTGCTGGGATCACCAGTCTAATAGGGATCATTTCAGGCCTCATTGAGCTTGCATTTTCGGTTTAGGTCCCGGAAAAGTTTGACTCGCCGATATGGGTTGAGGGAGGTTGTTGTTATAACCCCAACGCTTGAGGATTTATGGGGCGGAAAGGGGGTGGAGGGCCTTAAATTGTGACTGGAAATTGCTTTGCCTACCCTACGTACTCTTCAGTATCGATTTGTTCGAGTGGCTTGTCAACTTGTTGGGGTTATTTTGGGGTAAAAGTTATTGGGTTAAACGGTAAAAGATGAAAGGCAAAAAAGGCCCCGGTGCACTCGGAGTTTAACATTTTCCCTTCTCGGAGTCGCACTACTACCCTTTATTACCACTTCCTAACCCTTTAAATCCTTTCGGAAGTAACTCCTCGGGCGGGAAAGGATCTTTTGGTTCACTTCCACCCGGCAATCGGCGACACTTCCGGACAGATTTAAAGAAAAGGATGGCAAGGTATATGGTATGGATGAGGGCATCGCCTGGGAGGAACTTTGAACCAAAACATTCTTGGAGACAATTGTCCATATAGTAGGGTAGGGACACCAGCCCCGCTGTTTCCCACATGTTTTTCTTGTTTTGTTGTCCAAAAAGGTAATAAGGGAGGAACCCAGGTTATACGCACAGGGGGTAACCAAGCATGTTAAAGAGAAAATGGTCAAATCCGGATCCGGATGAGGATCTCTCCCCAAAGACACAGATTCCTTTTCCTCCGGCCCTTTGCCAACAAAACCGGACAGGACATTGCGGAAGTAGCATTAATGTATATGTATAAGCAGCTTTGGCTTTTAAAGGTAGGAGAGGAAGGAAGGAACTCAGGTTGACTGCATAACTTTTTTTTTTTAATCGCAGGTTTCGCTGTACTGATTTTGTCGAATTGCGCAACCAGAACTGGGGAATATTCTTTTCAAAAGAGGAATATTCTTGTCCATTTAACTTAGCGCTAATTTAGTGCTCTGGTATATGTGTCTGCAGTATTATTGCGTAGACCTTGTTATACAGTCTTTACGCGACCAGGTGGGTTAGAACTTGCAAGAGATAAAATTCGGCAGATGTTGTGGCTGGTGTGTACCTAAATGCACAAGCCCACGAGCTCCCTACCTGGGCAAAACGCAGATTTTATTACTGATCTGTTAACCGTGAAAGAAAAGCAAAAAAGAAATACTCGCCACGTGCTCGTAAATCGTCTGACTTGCGACATTATCCGTCACTCCCAATTATCTGGTTAAAACTAATTTCCAGCTGCATTTTTATTTATTTTTCTTGCGGTATTTTTTTTATAATGTTTTATACAAGATTACACTAAAGAACGCCCAGTTAGGTAAAGGTTTTCATTAACTTTAAAACATCCATACTCTTTTGATTTAATTTTTTATATCTGTCACTCCCAATTATCTAGTTAAAACTCTTAATTTCCAGCTGCATTTTTTTCCTATGTAATTTTTTTGTTTTTGTTATACAAGATTACACCAAACTACGCCTAGTTAGGTAAAGGTTCTCCTTAAATTTAAAACATTAAAATTATTGTAATTTTTTAAAAAGACTTTTTTCATAAGAAGAAAAAGGGAAAAAGAATTAAAGGGGGGAGTAAGGTTTCAAAATGAAAAAATATATGTTATAGAAGAGACCAAACTACATGTTCTGGCTGAAGAACCCCTATGTCAATTATGCATATTAACCGAGTAATTAATTATTTAGTGGTTTTAGCTCCGCCCCTTCGGTCCAAAATTCAAATTTCCCTATCCTTATAACACGGGGGGACGGTTGGCCGGAGACCTAGCGCCTTTACCTATTAGCGCATTCAAAATCGAACCTTCTATTAATAGGGTCGGCACCGTGACCTTTCTTGTGAATGCTCAAACAAGTCTTTAGATGTTTTGGTTAATTTACAAGCTCGATCACAAAAAACACACTTTTTCTTCGCGCCATCGCGCGATCGCGTAGCTCGCCGTCCTGCCTGGCCGAGACCCGCGCCTGAGAGCTTTTGGGCAAGTTTCGGGTCAGCTTCGCAGTCGACAGCCCATCCCCTGGCAATGGGACCGCACGAGGCGGTTCCCACTATGCGGCTAACGCTCTCTTCATGGCGTTCAGCGAAGCCCGCAAGTCGCGGCGCGAAGAAAAAGTCCGTTTTTTATGATCGAGCTTGTAAATTAACCAAAGCACCTAAAGACTTGTTTGAGCATTCAAAAGAAAGGTAATGGTGACATCCCTATGAATAGAAGATTCGATTTTGAATGCGCTAATAGGTAAAGGCGCTAGGTCTCCGGCCAACTGTCCCCCCCGTGTTATAAGGATAGGGAAATTTGAATTTTGGACCAAAGGGGCGGAGCTAAAACCACTAAATAATTAATTACTCGGTTAATATGCATAATTTACATAGGGGTTCTTCAGCCAGAACATGTAGTTTGGTCTCTTCTATAACGTATATTTTTTCATTTTGAAACCCTACTCCCCCTTTAAAGGAGAAAATACACCATAACTGTGATACTGGCCTAGTGCTGGGAAATACTGTACAGTAGATGCCGCTTACTGTGATCACGTTTGTCAAGTGAATATTGATTCTATTAGCGAAGATTCTAATAACCGAAAATGGGAAATATGCAATAGAATGCTGATTAATCGGCGCGTCAAACGAATTAGCTTGTTTAAACCAAAGAAACAAAGCATCGTCCACTTTTTTACACTTTCCCACGCGTTTCGTTTTCCTAGATTCACTATACCCACTATGGGTTATTTCGTAACGATTTTTCAACAATTTTGATCGAGATGATCGAGGAATTCCTAACGTAACGTCCTCTTCCCCTTGTGCCATATCTTTTAAATTTAACTTGTCATAAGTTACGATGAGCCGCAACTTCTCTTTTACATTTAAACCAACTCCTTTCTTGTTCGTCGCTATTTTTATATAACTGTGCATCTAAAACACAACTAACACAGCGCCTTTGAAGCCTACTCCTACGCTTAGGTATAGGGTTCTCAACATGATATGCCTTCATTTTCCAAGTCAATTAAAGGAACTGCTCCTTAAATTGATTAACCTGTTCATTGACTGCAGTTCATTGAATAATCAATTGAATGAGCAGATGGGTATTTTAGAAGGGATTTCTTCCCTAAGCGTAGTAGCAGGCTGGAATTGCTAGGAATGATCAAAACGACATAAAAGCAATGTCATTGGTCAATATGCGAAGTCCATGTTTATAGCACTCACTGTAGTTTCGTTACTGTACATGTAAGATTATGTTGAATTGATTGTAATAGCCGATTAAAATGCTATGAATTCCATCGCTTAGCATCGGTCCTTTAAAATTCCTTAAAATTCATTTTGAATCGGTTTCTTTAAAATTTGATTCCATAGAGCGGCTGATTCTAATAACCAGTGATCACAATAAGCAGCAATAAGCAGTATGTGGTTTTACGGACAGTTTTTCCTTTCGGGTTTCGCATTTCGCCTGTGTATATATATAAAAAAGTGGAGAGTTATGATAAAGAAGAGTTGTTACCCTGAACAAAACATCCCTGAAGCCAAAAGAGGGTTGTAAAGTTGGTCAGATGACAGATTGGATGACCTGATCCATTAGTCGTCCGGGGAAATTTTGGGTGGGGTTCATTCTCCTCCGCGTATAGTTGAGCTGTTAACTGTGTTACCTTTACCTTTTATGGTCCTTCACGTGCCTTGTGCGTTAAAAGTCCGGACAACGACGACGTCCACGACGACGACGACAGGCTGATGCCGATGACGACTGTCGTAAAAGAGGTGCAATAATAGGGAGCCCCAAAAGAGCAGGAAGCATACCTTGTAGCTTGTTTCTTGGTACCTTCTAACTTGGCAGTAGAATACAGTAAGTGACCACCCTGGACTTGACGACACACGCACCGTGTTAGATGTCCAAGTCCCGGCCTGTATCTCATAGTCCACTCCTCACTCGCCGTTATATATGGACCCGGCAGGTGAAGAAGGGAAGAATTCGTTCGCTTTTTAAACATTGCTCCAAAGCAGGGCCCAGGTTTTAAAAGCCTGTCAGCCAAGGCTGCATTGACCAGATTGGATTGACCACCGTGCCTACCCTTGGAAGAAACAGTGGGAGGCCGTGGCGGGCTATTCTTGCCTTTTCCGATGTTTGATGTTTGGACTTTTTTGAGCCAAAAAACAAGAAAGTCTGCCAAAGGGGGGCTCGAAAAGGATGACCAGTCCAATTGCTTGTGTCTAACATAGACATTACACGCAAGGTTACCTTTAACATCCCCCCAACAGATAGACAGACAAGAGTGAAAGATTTCCGAAGCTCTGTTGTACTGTCCGAGGAAAAGAAACTAAGCCTTTATGTGCCGCAAGAAGATGGAACTTCCTTTCGGGCTTTTCGGACGGGACTCAAAAAACGCAAACTTTTCTAACAAGGGGGGTCCCTTACCTTCTTACCTGTACAGTTTTAACGGATCATCTAGATAGAAAGCGTAATCTTTCAGGTTTCCGAGAGTTCTGCCCCCGAAATGGAAATGGAAAACATGCTTTCTTCCCATTTCCTCCCTCCGACATACACACACACATACAATAAATACATAAAAATCTCCCAGCCATAGGGGGTAAATGCAAATGCTTTTGTTTCCCATCACTTTTCCAGACGTAAATGGGTAAATGGTCCCCCCTTACGTGTAAAGTGTAAAGGTTTCTTTTTCCGGTCGAATAAAAGTGAGCGACTTGTATTTTTTTGGGGGGTTTTCGTTAATTAAAACTGGGGCAATTAATAAAACTGCTGGAGAAATAAACAGTTTTGGGCGCGTACTGCTTAAGTACGTAAATAAGTACGACTTGCGTTAGGCTCCCGTAGAGCTTAGTCTAACTTAGCGTATAACCTATGCCATGTTAGCATACAAGGAAGGCAAAGGTCTTACGTAAGAAGTTGCGTACAATTTCTGCGAAACTTCTTGACAGTAATGCAGGCAGTACCAATGCGGAGGACAGGGCCGTTTTATTTTTCCCATTTTTCGCTTCACTAATTTAAAAAATGTAAATTAGTTACATTTAGCCACGTGAAGACCATTAAAAGCGCCAAACTTGGGAAACTGGTCCATGCTTTACGCATTATTTTAGTTGTATTTAAAGAAAACCATGCAAAGTAATCTTTCGCAAAACAATAACAAACATCAGTGCCATCTGTGACTGTTTCGCATCAATAAACTAAGCTATATACTAGCCTTAATAAAAAAATTTTTAAATGCCTTGCACTGGTTGCTGAATTTTTAGATGTTTAGAAAAACCCAGGATAAGTGCACACATAGAAATAACGTACCTGTCGGACCCATGTACGTTGGCCGTACTTGCTTTTAGCCCAGAGCGCCAGAGCCTTAAAGATTTGGGCGTTTAGGGTGTAAACACGTGTATAAACAATCACGGTCCCTTTTTCCACCCTCAGATTTTGAATTTATTGTCGTGTTGATGACATCATGCAAGAGAAGATGAGTTCATGCAAGTGAGGAGGGATAAAACGCTCTAGAAAGAAAGGCAGACAGGAGTAAAGGAAATAAAAAAGGGAAAAAAGTAGCGTCGCCGGCGTCTCCCTTGTATTATCTTGTTAGGTACATTTTATAGGTTGTGTGTATGTTAGATGGTGGTGGGTGAGGGGTGCAGGGGTTTCGGAAAGTAAAAGAGGGACCGAGGGTGGTCTGCAGCTGGACGCAGTGGCGCCAAAGGTCACGTGACCTTACGGCGTCCCGGGCATCGCAAGTTTGGGGGAGTATGTGTGCTGCTGAAAGACCTGAAGGGAAACTTATTCTGCGATTGCAGTTACCCCCGACTCGAGAGCTTTGGGTTCGTTCTCGTATGCCGCACCGAAAAAAAGGGCACGTGCCCCCCAACCCCCTTTCTTTTTTGTACGTCCCCAGTGATATCTCTTGGGCCTTTGATATATAGGGTGGCACGTGTTTTCTCGAGCTCCTCGCGGCCTTCATTTCCATTCCCTGCCCGGAATCTTTTTCGAGGGTGAATCCGTAAAAACTACGCGAATCGGGGGGGGGGGNGCGAATGGCATAGAAATTGTTTGATTACGTGCAACTGTATTATTTTTCTTTTCTTTTATTACTTTTTTCTTTCGTTGGGCCCGAGGAGGAGGATTTTATATGATAAGGAGATCCCAATCGATGGGCAATTTTCTGCTGACGCTTAAATAGATAAAGGGCCTTCTTGTGACGGTTATGTGTGCTTATATTTACGGGGGGGGGGAGGGGGGAATTATCAGCGTGTGGGAAAAAAAGTAAAACTCCGAAAGAAAAGAGAGACAAAGGAATTCCTTGGAAGTTTTTATTGTTGCACGAGACAGTTGTCTGCAAGTGTGGTTAGTGCACAATACGTATACTGTGTATTACGTCCCGATAATTCGCTCACAAGTTAGTTAATTGCTTCCCCTTTCCGTTCTACAGGAGACTGTACCTTTCTTCAGGAGATTATAGGACGCGCCCAGAAAGTTCGTCGATCCGCGCTAGTAAAACTCCAGAAAATACACTTGTGCAAATGGGGGCATGAGCTGGTGTAGCTTTTTATCTTTTTATCTGCGCAATCTTTTTCATTTTTTAAACTTTTTTTTTAAACTTGCTTGGAAGAGTTGAATCACCCCTATGATGCCATGAATCGTATGTGAATTAGACATGTGAAGCAAGAAGAGGGGGTCAATAACTCTTGCTTAAGATGTAAATTCGTTTTCAAAAGGTGCATTTTTCTTTACAATGCCATACATAGATACGACTCCGTTTCACAACACTTCTAAGGACACAACACTGCCAAAAGCTTCACGAGGATAGCGTAAAAGGATATATAACAAGGCACCCTCATGTTGCCCATGCAAATCACCCCGATCCAGGTGAAACGTATGAAACGAATGAAAGGAATGAAGTGAACAGCTCGTCCACACACATGCACCTAACGAATGCCTTTTAACTCTATTTTTCTTCCAATAACCCGAGGACGACCCGAAGGCTAGCTTTAAGAGGTTTGAAACTGAAAGAAAACTCTTACCACCAGCACTGTAACCAGGCCCGTACCAAGGGGGGGGGGGGGTTCGGGGGGTTTAAACCCCCATCGAAAGTTTCCGCAAATGAAAAATATACGTTTTTCTAGCATATGGTACTTAAGAAGTTTATTTAAAATTGAGCTTTGGTTTTGTTTGACCGTTTTGAAGCTCGAACAACGCGATAACTTTTCTCCTTTTTCGTATCCCCCTTTCCTTACCGGAAAGATGGTATACGACAAAAATAGGATTTCAAGTTCTCGGGTTAAAACCCCCCCCGAAAAAAAATCCTGGGTACGGGCCTGACTGTAACCCTGTATAAAGGCAAGCATAGAGGCAAGCAGCTGTTAAATGGTATACTGAATGTGTATGTGGTTTTCGATTATGGGGAAAAAAGTGACAGGGATTGTAACATAGTTTACGTCCTTTACGATATGGTAACCTCTTTTCACCCCGTTTTCTTGGGAGTTGAAAGGGTTGAAAGTTATTGAATGGTTCGTATAGGTATGTCAAGAGGATCTGTATTGACAATGTGAAAAGGAAAAGCATGCGAAAAGTATGTTTACAAAGAAAAGTTTGGGTTCCTAGCTTTCTTAGAGAAAGGGTTCGTGTTTCTTATGTTAGGGGTGGGTAGTATGAGCATGATCACATGACAGCCCAAGTTTTGAGGGTCAATTGGACGACTCATCGTCTTTTGGAAACGGACGTTAATTGCGGGGCGTCGTAAAACAATGCAGGGCAGCGTTTGGTATAGCTATGCTAATCACGAGATGCTATCTATGTAATTGACGGTAAGGGTAATCCAAAGGTGTATATATATATTTAGTCATCACCACACACACACACGTATGTCAAGACCAAGACGGTCTTATTAATTTATAAATAAAGACACACATGTTGTAGTAATTGTAGCATTTACCCAAGCATAAGAATATCAGCTGCACATACTAATAAAAACTTTCTGTTTGTAATTGCTTCTTGAGGATATTATTTGTATTATGTTTAATAATATAATAACAATAATAAACTACGCCCGCTATTTGGAATAATAATAATAATAACAAAATATAATAAATTTAATAAAGATAACCAACAATAGGCGGAAGCCTAGGTTGTTATTTTTTTAAATTCTCTAAATAAATCATACACATAAAAATAAATACATAAAGGTAGGGACGACCAACAATAGGCGAAAGCCTAAGTTGACGTTTAAAAATGCACCAAAAAAAATAAAACTAAATAATAATATTTTTACAAATAAATCAAAAATAAATCTAAATAAATAATAGTAAATTCTCCAAAGGTTTACTACACACATTTTGGAATATGTACAAAAATGACAATGAAGGAAGGCTGCTGCTTAAAGGGCAAATAATTTTTTTTACAATTTTCTGTTTTATTTTACAGCAGTTTTACGAAGTTGGTTTCTGTAAAGGCATTTTCTAAAACGGAAAGAATTCTCGTGCAGCTTAGCGAGTAAAGCGTATGGTAAGTGAAGTAGTGAGTAAAGCGCGCAGAAAGAACGCGTGGAATGTTTCCCACACGAGCTTTGGAAAGGTGAGAATTGGATTGTGAAGGATTATTGGACACCGGCGTGGTTGAACCGAATTGGAATTGTCAATATAGGTCAGCTTCCTAATTACTCCAGAACACATCCATATCCAGCATATCCACTACAGTAGCCTTAGTTTCAAGTGTAGCGTAACGGCTTAATAGCACAGGTCTTGATTGAGCAGCTTTCGTGAAATCGATGTGCAACTTCCGGTCTCTCTTTGTAGCTCTTTGTAGTCAGTGTCATTGTCTTTGTTTCTTTCGCTCTCTTTATGCGATTTAATACAGCTAAATGTATAGCTGACAGCTTATGCTTATGTTCTCAACCAATGAAATCATTGCAACTATTATGTTGTTGAAGATAACAGGGAGCATCAACAATGAAATAAAGAAATAGTCTCAACTATGAAATTTTTTATATACTCAACATTGAAATTTTGACTCGTTGGTAGCAACATAGTAGGCGTCAACAATGAAATAAAGAAATAGTCTCAACTATGCTTGATAGACTCAACAATGAAATGTTGACTCACTGTAGCGACATATAGTAGGCATCAACAGTGAAATAAGTCATAAGGCTCAGCGGTCAACGCTATGCAACTAGTTTAGAACGTATAGGGCCAGTTTGCTAGCGGACCAGGACCCCCCTTCTTCGTCCATGAAATACCGGGCTAATCCAATTAACTTCGCTTGATGAGGTGGGAACAATCTTGACACACTTAAAATCCATACCTGCGCTACGTCTTAACGGCAGTGTTCTATACAAACTGATGTTCTAAAAGACCCGAATTTTTTACTCTTATTCGGGGTTATGGGTTCATTTTTTTCTTTTTGTGACTTCCAAATACAAATACACAATTACAATTGCTCCACTTGGCATGCAGAAGAAAGTGTATACATACTTCTGTGTTACAGACATTGGTCCTTTTTTGTCCTGACTAGTAGTTCTCTTAAGGTCAGTATTTCCAAAGGAACAATGAAGCCTTTGCACTTAATTATCATCAAAAGCTTCCACACAAATAACCAGGTATAGACTCGGACTTTTAGAACAAAGGTCTAACCCGTATTTTAGGGTCCATACTTGTAATGTATGTGTGTATCTACGCTACGCAGAGCCAGAACTCCGTGACAAAAGGGTAAACGTCGCTTTCCTTACAAGTGTTTCCTTTCGTGACCCAATCGAACCATATGTCTTTAACAAGTCCGGAGCGAAGGGGGGCTGTAAGAGCTGTAAAACCATTCCCCACAACAAAAGCCTGGCCCCAAAATAGATGGATGTATATTCCCTTGTTACAAAAAGGGGTTTCTACCTATATAGCACACAACTTTCTTGTACCGGAATATACCGGGACGGAATTGGGCGTTCCAAAATGTGCATGGATATGTATGTGTGTATATAAAAGGTCATTGCCAATGTCACCCTTGTGTTAAAACTATCGCTTAATATAAGGGTGTTCCGGGTTCGAGCGTTTCCGTTACCTTCTCTTGTGCCCGGAATCGTATGCGCTGCGATTAAACGCATGTTCCGTTACTTTTCTTGGCATCTGTCACCCCGTCTGCTCTCCAGTGGACGGGATTTTTAACCCTTGACCTGGAAGGAACCGTACTGTTCCAACCCATTGTCCTTGTTTGCTCTCCCTCTCTTGGGTCACCTCCACGGACGGGCCGGACAGCCAATCCCCACCAAGCCACCTTGACCTGGTCACTAGCGTGCCTTACCAAGTTACTATTGTCACCCTGAGCGTCCATCTTTTCTCTCTCTCTCTGTCTACTACTTACTCCTTTCGCACTCCAACTCAGCTTCCAGCTGCTCTCGCGTTTACAGTTCTTAGTTCCTTCCTAAATGCGGTGAACCAAACCTCTTTGCATGTTATGTGGGTGGAAAAAATGGGTTGGAGGTTGGTATTGGTAGTCACCAGGTAAACAGGGGACTATAGTTTAAGAAGAAGGGGACAAGCACAGCTGCCAGAGAGGCATAAGCCATGATCTTCTTTACCTCGCCTTCCGTCATAAACAACCATCATTTTCTTGGTTCATTTCGTGGTCACACAAACAAGTTGCTCTCGGGCCACCAGAAATCCAAGGTGTGTCACGTGAGCCTTCCGTTAACCGTACAGCCAGACCCCCTACGTTGGCTTTTGGGGTATCCGTCCGCGTCAAGGGTGTCTTTTGAGGTATATACTCCAAGATCTTTTCAATACCTTCGGGCACCAGTATTGCCCGTAATCTGAGATCAAAGGTTTTGTCAGTTTTTGCTTTGGGAGGTTCCGCCAGTTGTCAGCTACCATTTGTTTCATAAGCCTTTCCATTCAGAACAGGTTTCGATTTCGTTTCACCCGTCTGTGATTTTCCGTATTACTGCTAGTATCGGCATTTTTAGGGAGACTTTACTATAAATCTACCTTTAATTACGTGAAACACTGTTTTGTAATTTTACTATAATATATTGCGCCTAAATTGGGCATAAATACCTTTTTTATGCCCAATAAAATATTGTAAAAATAGTAAAAGTACAATTGAAGAACCAAAATGGGAGGCACTTTACTGCAGAAATTCGTAAAAAGTTGCAAAAGAAATATTGGAATTTTTCTTTTAATTAAATAGTGGTACCTTTACGCCAATAAAATAATTGAAAAAGTCAAAACATTTCTAGCAATGTAAAAACTAACCTTTTTATGCTAATAAAATATTGTACAAATTAAATTAGAAAACTAATTAAGATTGCAATATTAGTACATAAATGGGAGGCAGTTTTCTTAAAATTCTGAAAACTAAATATTGTGTTACCTTCATGCCAATAAAATAATCTAAAAATCAAATTTAAGATATTTCTTACGTTGTGAAAATCTACTGCAAATATGTTTTCTTTGTGAGCATTCTGACCAGGATAGATTAATCTAAGTGTCGGTTAATTGATGTCAAATTGTCAAGGTACTGTAGCTTTCTCTTTGGGTATGGACGCAACTTAGGTTTTACATTTTATAGTGCTTTATAATAGATCCCGGCGTGTGTCCCTAAAGCGCCATTGCCTGAAATTAGTGGCTATTGTACCAAAAAAAAATGGCACGAGCTAACATGTTATACAGAGGGACTGACAGGGCCACGTATTGAAGGGGGGTAGGGAGGGGAAGAGAGGGAAATCTTGCATGGAAACTAGCAAGGATGCTGGACTGACTCGACGGAATAATTATCTACCTTCCACCCCACAACTGTATACTGCTTCCCACTTGGACCCCCGTTTTCCTCCAACATCCAGCTGTATCCCTTATACACACGTGAAATAAGTTGGGGAATGGGCGGAAAACGCCATAGCAAGTTGATGAGGCAAGCGACACTTCGGACTTCCGCTTCGCCATTAATGGCTCATCTGTAAACCCTCGTCCACAAACAGGTATTGGCGCCGGTACCTATGTTGAACCCGAACCCCGATTCTTCACTTTGTATACTGTACAGTTATTACTCTTCATTATGCGTATACAGTTAGATTAAAGCTCCAAGGCTTTTTCGGAATCTTCGTAAAACTTGGCCTAGATTAAAGGTAATCTTCGCACCTTAAAAGCGGATTCGGTCTTTTCTACCGTCTTTCTGCAGTCTCTTAATCAAGCGCGGAAAAGGTCTTGGAAGTTGCTGTACAGTACGTGTGTCGATTAGTCCCTTCCTTTGAGGGACAAGAGAGCCACGTGCCAAATGTGATAATTAATCCAAGTACGCGCGGTTTCTATTGAGCTTTTAGTGCGCGAAGGGGGTGATCTGGCGCTGGCCAGAGGTGTTATAATAAGAGAGAGGTGTGGCTGTAATGTAACACGGTGCTGGGCTTGACCATGGCGTCGTTACTTTACACCGTTGCAGCTGCTCTTCTTGTGTAATGTTGGCCTTACATTTAGCATCTACAGATGCATTAAAGGTGGTTATCTGCAAGAGAAAGAGAGGATGGAGGTGGGGAGGGGGAGCGTGCTCGATAGAAACGGAATAAGCAGTCTGTCAAGGAGAAGTTGCAGTTTAGGGAGGGAGAGAGGGGGGATGCTGCTTTAGAACTGACTTGCATCTGCAGCTTCACAAGAGAGTTCATGTATAAGAATACAATGCATTCAAGGGGGAGGATGTGGATGTGGATGTAGATGGGGAGAAAAAAATGAGAAAAGTTTCCAAGGGAGAGAAGGACTGGCTCCCTTTTTCGTGGTCACCTGCTCCCAGGTAGTTTTACAGTCACAACTCTTCGAAAGATGCCCTCGACGCCGATGACACGCGTCTGCTACTTCCGCGTGGGTTTCTGGGATGATGGCCGAGGGGTCGTGGTGGAGTTTATGCTGTCTCTCGTGGGTCAGCTCGTCGCTCTTGTACATCCGATCGCGTGCTAATGAACGAATTGAGCGTTATGTGCCATTCCGAAGACTATTGCAGCAACAGTGAAACTTTCGCTCCCTTTGTCTTTTCATTGTTGAGTGGGAATAAATGCTGTGTCCAATCGTTCGAAAATAAAGACTTGGCACTGCAAATAAAAATAAAATAAACTAAAGAGGAAAATTATTGAAAATCCATACTAATAGGAAATAGCGTGACCAGTAAGCGTATAGATCTTGTAGCGCTTGATGAAAACCTGAGACACTGTACACACTTTACAACTTTAAAAAGTACAACTTTAAAATATTTTACATTATTTTAACATATTTATTAATATTTTGTCTTATTATAATATTATTTTACATTATTTTTAAGTGTTTTTAAATATTTATGAATATTTTATTTTAGTATATTTATATCAATTTTAAATTTTAAGTATTTTTCTTTAGTTGTAGATGAAAGGAATAGATGAAAAGCTTATAGGTTTAGATTTAAGGGTGTGTAAGTTTGGCTTGGACGTGGACCGTTTAAAAGTTGAAGCCCGAGCATTTTTGGTTGGTTTGTGACTTGATTATTTTTACAGCCAATTAAGAAAAGTAGAGAACCGCAAGTTTTCCCACACACACGGAGTTATTATGTATACCATCTGTGTATCTGGCTTGCTTGGACGTGATGAGCCCGAATTTTGATAATTGGTTAACGAGACCGTTTGAAAATTTACTGGCGCGATTTTGGTCTAGATAAACCGCCCCGGAAAAAAATTTAAAAAATATGTGAAAAAGTAAGATAGCATCGACATCCATCCCAGTACGTCGAGAGGTTGTACAGTACATTCTAGCCAAGTCGACACGTTATGTTTTTATTCCAATGCTATGTCATCGCAATTTAAGCATATAATGATCTTCTGTACATTATACGGATAGATGGGAGGGTGTGCATTTCATTGCCCGTCTCCGCTAATGAGGTAATGTATGCACAAGTTTTCACAGCTCGTATATGCACTTGCAAAGCGCTTCTGGATTCGACAGCACCACGTCTACGTAGATTCCTTTTTCCTTTGAACTCCCTATATCCGTTTTCACCTTCCACGCGGATGCTTGATGCCCACCTCACTCGTCTCCCGATTCTCCAGATCCTTTTGCGAGCTTGCTGTTCGAGTTCTGCTGGCAAACGACAGTGATATGCGATGCGTATAAATCTGCCATGATACACACTTGGCTTCGCTGATGAGTAAGAAGGGAGAGAAGATAATATCACCGATTGAAACAATTATGCGTTTGTCCATTTGCTTCTGCACACGTGGATATGATAACTTGGCCAAAGCTGTGAATCATTATTTTTACCCAATTCTTTCTTGACTTTTTTTTATATATATTTATACGTATATAGTTATTATCGAGTTTTCGGACATAATCGTTTTTTCATAGAATCTTTGTAGAATTTTGTAGAATCGCATATGTGTTGTATTTACTTATGACTTTGTATGTATTGACTTAAGTCATGTTATTAAGACGTGATTACTAAAGTTCAATAATCTTATTTGAACCAAACAGATTTCTGAAATCTTTAATGGCAAAGCTGCTTTTTATGGCCATGCTTTTTTTACCTTGAAATACTGAATATTGCGTAGAATATTGCGTAGAGTGTCAGGGAGATGAAACAGAGTAGTACTTAGGCTAGACGGGACAAGTTGATGATCGTCAACTCCGAGTTAATCTTTCTACCTAAGTTAAAAGCATTTAAGTGAGTCGTCTCGAAACAACAACGTTAAGGTTAACGATCCTCAACTGTTGACGGAGTTTTACAATTGACGAAGTTGCTGTTACAACCTCTTTAACTGTGACGAGCATTAGCTAATGCCTATGAAAGTTCCATCTAGACAACTTAAAGCTCGTTAAGTTAGGACTAGGACGACAACTAAGCATCTTTGGCCACTTCACAGAACGTTTTGCTCATATAAATGTAGAAAATAAGAAATACGGTTAAAAACCGGAATCGGTCTTCTCATAAGCTTAGTTTGTTTTTTAAGAGTAGGCCTTAACCGGTCGTAAATGCACGTAAATAATGCTCTGAAGATTCGGAAGTTTTGTTGTAATCTAGCTTCTGTCATTGCTGGCACTATGTGTACCAGGAGAAATATTTCTGCCCGAAAACTTGTAAAAACAACGACAAATTCATTGGCCATATGTGAACGCGCGAAAACGTCAATTTTTTGTCACTCGAATGGACTTTCTGGCGAAAATGTGTTTAACTATGTGAAGGTGTTACACCTAATAAGAATTGGAAAGGTTTAAGCTTGGTAAAGGGTATATCTTCGTAAATGAACAACACGCATGTGAAACGTCCATCCTTTGCCGTTGCAGAATACTTTCTGATAGGAAAGCGACAGGAAAAAGACTTTTTGACAGAAATTTATTTAAATGTGTGATGGTGTAGGCTTAAGCTGCATTAAAATGAACTTGCAGTTTGTCATCTGGACACCCATCAACTATTCAACGTTCTGGGACTGAGCAACTTCACAAGTTAACAATCTTTAGCGTCCCGCTAGCGTATAGGTTATAAGGCTCGTATACCTTACTTTGAAATTAGAAGCAGAAGCGTAGAAAATGCGGGCAATTAGCTTTTTCTTTTTTACTTTCTTACGAGGCTTTCGCCAAAAAAAAAATAACAAACATCAGCGCCACCTCTGACTCTTTGGCGTCGATAAGCTAAATGATGACTTTTGGACATGTCCATCCTTTACTAAGCAAAATAGAAAATAGTACGAAAATTGGGTACTTTCTTTCCCCCAAGGAATTTGGTTGAGAGTTGTGTTCTGTTTTCCCTTTTATTCTAACCTGGCCCATTTGAACGTGTGTCGGAGCAGAATAATGCGTGATACAGGGCACATCTGTTTCACCCGAGTGCATATTATTAAGTCGGCGATCGACACAAATAACAAGTTGTCTTGTCTATAATATACCTAGTCTTGTTGTCTTGGTAGACAACAAGACACGGTATATAACGGATAGTCACAAATGTCTGAATCCTATGCCACGAAGATATGACAATTGCTAGCCCATATAATTAGAGAGGAGCACGGTCTAATAAGTTTTGATTGACAAAGGGGCTATAAGAGCAGTTCAAGTTTTGGAATGGCTCGTGTGTTACCCTTTTAAAAGTTTCCAGTTTTCTTTTACCCTCCGATTTAGACTAGTTATGACCACGCTCTACTTGGCTGATTCTGAAGCTATATAGAGCAGCTGCCACTGTCTGCCGAGTAAGCGAGATGAAAGAGGTTAGGTTAATCGAGGTTGGTCTGGGGTCGTGACCCTTTTCTCTCTTTTCTCTTGTAAAATGGTCGAATAATCTCCTAAAACTTCCGTTATTCGCTCTTCTGCATGCATTCCTACACGATTAAGTTATTTTTATTTCTGTTTTTTCTAAGATTTTAAGTTTTAAGATTTCAAGTAAGAACTTGGATTTTAAGATTTAAGTAAGATTGTAAGAACGACATCAGGTCAGTGGCAAAGATTTAGCCCATAGAGACAACAAAGTGTATAAAGGGGAACCTGATTCAACCGTTCCAAGACATCAAGAACCTTGCAGGATATCCTGCCTATTATAATACGCGTGTCTGCTCGGCTCCATGCTCCGCTATTTCCAGCTGTGAAGTTGCTGACACCTGCCTTTGACCCCAGCGTCGTGACCCTTGGCCTGGGTTGACCAATACATGCTTGATTCACCTATCTATTGAGCATAGACAGCCCTGCTTCGCCCACTTCACCCCTTTGCACCCCAAAAGAGCCTCACTTATGTTGTCAACCTCCATCCCCCCGTTACCCGTTAGCCACCTACACATTTGAGCATGAGCCCATCATCAATATAGGAAATGAAACTATTATTAACATCTGTTCGTGTCTACTGGGTATTTTTCTCTATTTTTTCACTTTTTAATATTTAGTTTACGTTAGACACTAAGAAAATAGTAATAATAGTTCATCCTGAACATTTAATTAATATACTATTTAATTAGTATACTATATACTTTAATATACTATGGGTATAAACGAAGACAAGTTTTTCTTTAGAAAATTTTTTTATTATTTCTATAACCATTGTGTTGCTAGTATTAATTGCTAATATTGACATGAGACGGCGTTAAAATTAATTTAAAAAATGCATAAAAATTAGTGTAAAAGCTTGCTAGTACTCGAACTTTGTTTAACCCACATTAAGAAAATAAGAGAAACTTAAAAAAAAATTTCCTGTAAGATTCCTTTAAAAATCAAGTTGAAATGATCAACCAACTTAAATCCTTTATTATTAACATCGAATAACGTATTATCATATACAATAAAATAGTTTTTCGAAATATAGCATTTTTATTTCTATTACCATTAAGCATTTAGCAATATAGCATTTAAATTGTTCCGAAAATTGCTCATTTTTCATAGCGGAAGAAGCTTGTCGTTGTCAAAATTGAGCAAATGTGTCTGTAAAATGTAACTACTTCTGTCAACAAGTTTTATAAATGCTATCAAAATACTATAAGTGCTACAAATTAAAGCAACAAAAATTAAATTAAGAAATAAAATAAATTAACTAATTGTAGTTTTGACGAACTGAAGAAGATAAAAATGTATTAAAAGAATTTGGGAATTTCGTTTTTGAAGAAAACACTTCCTGTAATGTAGAAGAGTCTCGTTTTCCGGAGGAATATCATAATATTAAAAACATTTCGGAGACCTTCTTCCCAAGGAAAAAGAAAAAAATCTCACCGGAGAATCTCATATTCCTGGGAAATCTCGGAGGGGAAAATGGGCTTGAAGGGGTTGAATACAACATCTTTATCGTGATAGGCGTGAGATTTCCGGTCTGCGGGATATCTGATAGCATTGTCTTGGTATTGGATCTGGTTGAGTTAGTTTAATCTTTGACCTGCTTCGGTACAGGGAACAAACCTCTATATCCCTTCTTCGATCACCTTTATACGGTTAATTTTATCATTCCTGACAAGTACTTAAATGCAGGCCCGTATCCAGGGGGGGGGGTTCGGGGTGTT
>JAGJRO010000410.1:0-14893 GCA_022832285.1 Lepidurus apus apus | reverse complement strand
TACCCCCCAAACCCCCCCCCCGAACCAAAATCCTGGGTACGGGCCTGCTTAAATGTATAAACTTGTCAGGAATTATAAAGTAATAATAAGTGTACCTTTCTGTACACATACAGTATACATATATCCGATTTTCGGTTATTATAGTCGCCGCTTAATAGAATCAATATTCACTTGACAAATGTGATCACAATAAGCGGCGCCGACTGTATATCAGTCCAAGTGCTGAAATGCAGCTGTTATCAGTTTGGTTTGTAATTTTTCAATCAATAAAAACTTCACCCGTGCGCACTCACTTGCTTCTGGTTCTTTTAGTGCAGAAAAATAAAAACATGAAAAACTCTTGATATGAATATATGAAATGATTTGGGCAGATGGCTAGAATTGTCTGGAGTGGTCTACATGGGTAACATATAACACTACACGCATCCCGTCCCCCCTTTTGCTCCTCCAGATTAGTCCCTATCCAAAGAAATCAGTGAGCCTGTTAAAGAGAAGAACAAAATTGATACATTAGATATATTACTCAAGAGCCAAGGTCCACTTGAATGTTCATGTTTTTTGGATCGTATTATTTCATTTCATCTATTTTTTATTAATAAGAGATATACATTATTATATCATTGAGGCAAGTTTTCTAAAAGAAATCTCTGGTTTTTTCTTTTTGTTGGCTCGTTTTGCTTTCTAGATTCCCCAAAGAGGATCGAGTCCAGCTGGCCCATCTTCTACCAATTCGAGTCCGTTTGACTGGATCCGACATCTTTTACTGTAAGGTCGTTTGGAAGCGTTTTGCATAATCCCAGTGATTTATTTTAAAATGCCAAGACAAAAGTACAAAAGATTACAAGTCTACGGGGGAGGAAAGGAAGCAAGTTATCTTTTTTTAGGGGGAGGGGGGCTTTACCTTGTTGGCCGCGTAAATCTGAAGCAAGCCGTAGGGACACCTTTTACTGCCAGCAGAATTGATGGACTTTGACCGAGAAAAGTAGGTGGAAACTGGAAACACCTGCCCTGAAATTATGTCGCGCACGACCCTTGACCCTCTCTTATTCTTTTCTTCCCTGCTTATAGGAAATTGACCACCTGGCGACGGAGCGAGTATTAGCCATTTGAGCCGCCAATTAACGATTGACAGTCGTCTTTGTTCCCGCTTGCGATATCTTACGGTACACCCATATTATATCCGATGTGAACGAGGGTCGATTATGAACATTATGAGAAATCGTGACGTCATCCAATCCCATAACGAACGTCCAGTGTTCGTATACAAGTCCAGTAAGGCAAATACTTGTCTGAACAGTTTTTTTTTATTTGATAAACGGTGTGAGCAAAGCTCGTTGCCGTTTCTGTATTGTGTATTAGTTACACTTTTTCTCATAGAAAAAAATAGAAAAAAAATGTCTGAAGAGTTAGTTAAGTCATTTGGACAAAAGCCATCATTTATGGTGTGACCAAGGGATTAAAATATTGGATATTTTTTTAGAAATTTTGGCATCGGCATCTATTAGGCGTCTATCGGTACCTGTTGTGCGTGCTGGTTTTTTTGTTGGAAACGCGGAATAAAGGGAGAGGATAACTGGCAGAGTAGAATGGAAGTCGGAGAGATTATATTATGCAAATGACACAACATGTGTTCTGGCAAGGAGGGGACTTGGCAGTGCCGTGCGAGTGTCCCAGATACAACAGACACTGCATTTTACGCCTTGCCATCCTTACTTGACTGTGAATATTACCAATTCACGAAGATTCTCCCATTCCGTTCGTCGCCTGTCTATATCATATCTCTTTGCTCACTTTGCAAGGCTCCCGTATACCTTTGCTACGTATAGGCGATTAGCACGGGGATTTTTGCAACGACTTTTCGGTAAAACCAGCACATTTAATGAAAAAACTCGTTGACAGTAACGCTTGAGCATGCTAATTGCTAGTGCACAATCAATCTACTCTTTTACTAATGAATAACAAATTAGTAACATGCAAATGAATTTGCAACCATGTGAAATACGTTGCCTAAGAATTTCCTTCGGTTGTGCACTAGCTGCTAAAAAAGAAAAAAAATTGTTCTAAATTGGTTTCAATCTGACGTTCCGCTTGCTTCCGAATTTCCGAATTATTGCTCCGATTTATGCTTTTTCCGAATTTTTGACGACTTGACCTGGGATACTATGCTGCTGCAGCAAACTGATGACATTCGTACTTTCCAGAAGCAAAGTAAGCGGCAATTAACTATACATTTGATTTTTTACTTTCTTGCGCAAGCCTTGCGCTTTCTTACGCGAAACAATAACAAACGTCAGTGCCATTTGTGAATGTTTTGCGTCAATAGCTAAGGTATACGGGAAGGAAAATTTTAGACGCAATTAGCCTGCTATTAATAGTTTGTTCCTAATTTCGTATTGTTTATAGCGTCTAGTGTTTTTTTTCCTTTGTAAGCTAGCCTAGGCTAGTCTTCTATTTATAATATTTTTAGATAGGATTGCAGCATGCTTCGTTTAGATTGCGTCATGTTTTGGGTACAATTTACAGGTAATCCACGTAACTAATTACTTATATTCACAGAGTTTTCACATTTTGCGAGCAAGTGCCTTCAAAGAAGCTTCGCCGACAGAACGTGTTTTTCGTGTTTTAGTTTCGAATTTTCAAACTTTAGAACGAAAGTAAAGATATTAACCTCACCGGGGACATTTCTAGCCTTTTTTAGCATTTGTACCTGGT
The DNA here is from genome assembly GCA_022832285.1 of Lepidurus apus apus. Taxonomy (NCBI): domain Eukaryota; kingdom Metazoa; phylum Arthropoda; class Branchiopoda; order Notostraca; family Triopsidae; genus Lepidurus; species Lepidurus apus. The sequence goes on along the minus strand of JAGJRO010000410.1, from coordinate 12,181 downwards.
AAAAAAGTAGCATATTAATAGAAAGAAGAGTTCTGGTATTAATAGAAAGAAAAGTTTTCCTTGAGATAAGTGGAGATCGATGAATTATCCTCTATAGTATATTCTAAAGTATATGAAAGGGTTTATGTTATATTGTTGCTCGGAAAATCGTTACTAAAAAAGCAACGTAAGGGTTACAGGTGTGGGATGGCGGGTTACAACTGATAAGGAAAGGGGAGAGAGTATTATGGTACAGTCTCTGTACTATATAACATTGAACGGGGGTGTGTAGCTTGGACGTCGGCGGCGTCCCTGGCGCCGGAAGCTGATTCATTCCTGGTTACCCCCCTGCGCATTCAATTTGTCATTCTATGCAGTTCTTTTTAACGCATTTTTTTTAATTCTTTATAATTTCCGTACAATGTTGTAACCATGAACACAAGGTTAAGGTTTGCTATAAACAGTATATAAATAAATAGATTATAGGTGATTGAAAAGGTCTTTTCTTTATCTAGTTTATAATCGTGTACTCTAAACCAACAAAACAAACACATACAGCGAAGTCATGGGTGACGTCATTTTTTTTCTCCAAACAAAGACCAGTGTATTGCTGGTATAGTCATTGATGCCACTCAAATCACGCGTCTTGTCTTCTGCGAGGCATTTTTACCCCTTTCTATTCGCTATAGACTGGTTTATTCTCCTCCACTCGCATCAGTTTACACTTGTTGCTTTTTTTGGATGGATATATTTTGGCCTGTCGTGCTCAATTGCAATCTCCGCTTAGACGAGGCATTATATGGTCTAGTATAGATGTTAGCTTCCACGCCCTTGCATTGTAAAGTACCATACGACTACTCCGCTGGACATGAAACGTTTTTGGACTTCCCTAGAGTCAGACACAGATTGACAAGGATTGCTTTATTAACAAAAAATTAATTATTAAAAATCGAAAAACTGTCATCCATCCTGTCATCTCTCCTAATAGGTGACAAAAAACGTGTTTTTCCCAATAAATAAACTGGAAAATTGTGAATAATTTATTTTTTTATAGAAAATTAATTATAATCATAGAACATATAGAAGATTAACTGTCATCTATCATAATAGATGAAAAACTTACGATTTTCCCAATAACGAAATTGGGAAATTTTAAGTACAAATTAAAATAAAAAATTTTAAGTAGTTGAAATTTTTTAAATAGAAAATGCACAGAGAATTAATTATAATCATAGAAAATAGAAGATTAATTGTCATATATCATAATAGATGACAAAAAAGTATGATTTTCCTAATAAGAAAATTTGAAAATTTTAAGTAAAATTTTTAATAAAATATTTAAGTAATTGAAATTTTTTAAATAGAAAATGCATAGAGAATTACAATCTAATGCGCTTATGATAGGGTGTGTGGGGTCATCCGCTGTACTTTTTTAGGCAATAAATGAGCGCAACCAAAAAAATTAAAAAAAGTAGTTATGGATATCATGTTGCCTGTGGTTTACCTTTGCCTTCTTTTGGGAACCTGTATGGAAGACAATAAACCCTCACAACCCATGCGTGCCGAATGCCGAGTGCCGGTGTGCGGGTCTGCCTAGTCCGGAAGGAAGTTGGTGAAGTCGGGCTAGGGAAAAACGTGGCTTGGCTGGACCCCTTTTGCTTAGAATGCCTCTTTCAGCTTTTGCCTCCCTTTCCCTTATCATTCCCTCCCTCTCCCTCACCACCTTCACCTACCTTTTGCTCCCAGAACTTGGCTTAACTCCTAACGACGCCCGATGCCTGGAGGAGGAGCACGCGACGCCGGACGCCGAGAAGCTCCAATGAAATCCCACCTTGCTTTAGCCCGCGGGGCTCTTAAGGCTGTATAACTCCTGCTTGCCATGTTATTTCGCCTCCCCCTTGCCACTAGGGGGGATGAACGCCGAGACTTGGGAGATACGGCGCTAACACATCGTCTGGGGGGCGTTGAGGAAAGGGAGCGGGAGTCTCTGCCCGGGGACATTATGTATACGTTGAGTGTAGACTGGAGAAAAGGAAGCGCCAAGGCGCTTGCAAACCCAGATCGGAGGACGCTGTCCTGTCCTGCCTACCTACCTGGAGCTCCGGCGTGTGTCTATCACCTACGGCTGTGCTGGACCCATTTACCCAACGAAACATTCCCGAGAGCCAGGCATATACGCACCTGGCGACGCTTGAGAGCCACCCCACCCTTCGCCCCAACTGCTCCTTCTTGTCTCGTGCCTTGAGTCGAAACACTTCAGTCATACCCCAGACACGATCCAGAGAAAGCGTGGTTTCCTTGCGCTCCCCGAGGCTCGAACGTGTTTGGGTTCGTCTTTGAAACTTTTTCGAACTCAACCCAGTGGTCCAGAGTGGTTTTACAAGATTCTCAGTGTACACTCGAGTTGTCTTCGACGACAAACCACACACAGAACTTTGAGGAACTCAAGTGGACAAGTTTCAAGCCAGAAACGTTCGCAAAAGTGAAACGATTTTTTGATTGTGAGTGCCTATTCTTCCAAGCTGGCGTTAATAGAGCATCTTAATACTCAGGGGGTGAATTACCCCTTGAAGTTGTACACGTCTCCGGGTGCCGCCTCTACGGCGTCATCACCTTCCCCGAGTTCTTCGACGAGTAGAATGGTGGGTGACTTGCTCTCGCCCGAGTCGGCGGGCGACATTCAGGTGACGGGCAAAGTGTCGATGGCCAACGTGGATGCTGTGAACGCCACTTCGGTCATCCGTAGTCCGCCCAATTCTGGGGACGAGGAAGAGTCGTCGTGGTTCTTACGTGAAATGCTGCATCGCCGCGTGGCCGCCCACTCCTCGCCGGCCCAAGACGACGAGGACGAAGACAACGAGGACGACCACCACCACCATAGTATTCGCGACCTCCACAGTGGTGCCAGTGGGCGTCTCCACAGCCACAAGGCTCCGAGCAGTTTGCTCGGGTTGGCACTCACGGTTCGCAAGTCTAGCGAGCGCAAAAACAGCCCCAGTTCTCCACAAGCTACTTCTACTCCAGCCCTGTCTCAAGTCAAACGCAGCCGCGAGCCCAGCATGGAAGACGAGGTAAATACCAAAATCGAGTTTGAGCGGAATCCTGCCTCGTCCTTGTCCCCTATCTCGGCTGCTGCCATGAGCAAAGCTGATAATCTGAACCTTAACCCTACGCAACCCAGCCATGTGCGAGCCAGTCCGCAGTTAGTGGTCAATGGTTGCAAAAAGCGTAAATTGTACCAACCACAGCAGCACGAGTCGGCTCGCTACAGTTCCGACGACGATGACCAGTATTTTTTGCAACGGCCCGAACCCTCCTCCCTGGTTGGCGGCACACACGTTTCAAGCCCCCAGCAACCACTGCAGACGGGGGTCAGCCACACGCCGCTGCCCGGCTCAGTCGACCCGCTGAAAACACTGCAGGATCAGATGGAAGCCTTGCAGTCCAAATACGCCCATGCGTATGCCACAGAACAGGCGGCACTGGCTTTGGCGAACGCCGTCACCCCCCGTGTGCCTGTCCGGGACCGAGCCGTACGCGACGACGCAAAAATGGCTGCGTCGGCGGCGTCGGCACGAGCCCATCAGCGCTTGCCCTCGACTACCAATCCCATGTCTTGTCATAATCTCTCGCAATTGAGTCAGGCCGTCTATTTGGACGCGACCAGACGTCTCATTCTGGAGCAAGAAGTTCGTCTGCAGCGCGATGCGCGGGACCGGGAGGGGATGCAGCCTACGTCTGTCAATGAGCTCGAAGGCCTGGCCGAGATCTTGAAACAGGAAATCTCCAGCTCCCTCACCGTCATCATCGACGCCACGCTGGCCCGCTTTGCGCAACGCCGGGCGGGCAAAGAATCGGCCACGGTGGGACCAACCAAAAATGAGGAACTGACCGCAAATACAGCCACTTCTTTCGATGCCAAATCGCCCCGTGGACGCGTGGTGGACCGGGGCTCGCGCACCGAACCACCCCAGGTTTCGTCCACGCCTCCCGCCTTGCCCACACACACCCAGTTGGCATCTTTCCTGCGATCGCCGCTCAACTTGCCGGCAGCCTTCTTCCAGCAACCGGGCTCGGCGGGGAAACTTAACCCGGCCTTCTACCATGGACTCAGCTCCTTGTCGGCCATCACTACTTTGGCGAACTTGGCCAGCCCGAATACACCACCCACGTCCCATCCCGGCGCCCACTACAGCAGCCACACCGCCCCACCCAGTCCTCCCACCTATCCCTATGATGACAACAATGAACAGTGTGAAGCGCTGAGTCTGGTAAAAAGGCAATCCTCGGCGGTCAATAGCAAACATAACGCCACCACCCCACCCATGAGCTCCTCGCCCACCCCTTCCCCCTCCCCTTCGCCACCCCCCGCTTACCCCCCTACTTCGGCCGGGAATTTGTCTACCTCAATGGCGATTTCCAATCCATATTCCTCCTTCTACCGCACCCATTCCCCGTCCTCTGCGTGTGACAGCAAACGAGAGCGCCAAGTCTCGTCGCCCCTCTCCGCGCCTCATCCGGCCAGTTTGTTGCATCCAGCATTGTTAGCGGCCCATGGAGGGGACTTGTCGCATCTTCACTACCGCCATGAGCTGGTCGAGCGCGGTTCGGAAGGCTCAGTCGACAGCGGCTGTGGTTTTGATGGTAATATATTTTTTTTCTAATTATTAAGAAGTCCAAAAGTGCCTTTATTAATTTATTAATCCTCCATTTCTTTTCGTTTCGCAAAAATAGCCTTGGCCATGTTGCACGCCTCCACGCTAACCCCCATGCATTTACGCAAAGCGAAACTGATGTTCTTTTGGGTCCGGTACCCCAGTTCTTCAGTCCTCAAAACGTTCTTCCCCGATGTCAAGTTCAACAAGAACAACACTGCCCAGCTTGTCAAATGGTTCTCCAACTTCCGGTAAGTCTCGGAAGACTCTTTCAAAACGCTCCCAGACTTTTTTGAAAAAATAACTAATCTGGTAGAAGCATTTTCTTATATTCGTTTCCTTTCCTCTTTTTTTCTTGTTTTTTATATTCGTGTTTGGTATGTAAATGCGCGTAACATCCTTTCTTGATAAATAACGCCCTCTTCGGCGTGTCAGATATCTACTTAGTGGCTCGGGTGCAAGCAAAATTTCCAAAGACGACGCGAAATGCGGGTGTATTTAAGATAGGGCCCGAAAAAGAAAAAAAAGTCCCTCCATTTCCTTCCCGACGTTATCTGGATGTACCACGCACATCTTTAATGCCTCTCGGAAGCTCCATGACCAAGGAAGTGTCCACTTATCCCCTGCAACGCCCGCTGCCGCGTTCCCGGGCACTCTTTCTAGTCTTTGATTTTTAGTTAAGTAGCGTTTGTTTTGAACTGGAGCTAACGGCTTTGCTATCACTTTGGGGGCTAAGCAATCTCCCTGCCCGAAAATCCTGCTGCACCCATTCCGTCAATTACGCGGGAAAGGCCCCTACAGACACGGCGGGTACAAGCTCCTTTGCTTAAACATAAAGTACCCTGACTGGCTTGATGTTACCTGGCCTTTCGCTGCAAAACGGAGAACTCGAATCAGTTAAAGAGCCGAGAGAGTTTGTCGACTTGTTGGGGATTTCTAGCGAAAGTCCCTCTCTGATTTGGACGTGGGCCCTCCTTACCACCCACTGACACTTTCCTGGCTTTCAACCACCCGCCCCTTTCTGATACCCAAAGCGCCGTGCAGCATATGTGTAGATGTGTGTGCTGCAGATACAAGTGGCTGGCTGGTTCCATAATGCCCTACCTGTGCTGTGTGTGTGTGCCGAAAGCACCATCAGTGGGAGAGAAACGTCTGTCCCCAGGGTCGTCCTCTCGTCCGACCATTTTCCTTTTTGCACTAATGGACGCTAACTTGGCTCTTTCGGGTTGATAGCAAGTTGAGAATCCCCAATCCAGCCCTTCGTCGTCATTGCAAACCAACTAACCCCCCAAAGCTTTAACTTTAAGAGACGTTAAAGTGATGTCCTGTCAGGCGTCGACACCCTCAACTCGCTTGTCCCTGACTCGCATCCCTGCAAACTTGCCAAGGCGATACACACACATCTAACACACACATATCCATACATACGGGGTTAAAAAGGGACTCTGTACCAACGAGAAAGGGTACGCTTTATACCCCTCCGCACGTTAATCCATGCATTCCTGCTTAAATTCAACACCTTTGCGGGAATACAAGTTCGCCCCAGAGCAGCTACCCCCCTTCCTTCCGTCCTTTCCCGTTTATAAGTAGATTGAACATGCACGTATGTTACGTGTATAAAGGGGTCAAGAAGGTTGAATCACATTGCATCGAATAAGCTGTACTGGTCCTTTCTCCCCCGCGTCGTGTCCCCTTGCTCATCAGCAAGCTCGCTCTCATTAGCTGACCCCATCAACCTCATTACCTAACGACGGTCCAAGTTGAGCTCGGGAAAGCTACTTCAAGCTCATCATGTTCTTATATACTCGAGAGCGATAGCGTTTTCCCTTTTACGGTCGGTGTGGGGCGTTAAAGAATTATTGGAATATTCTTTTTTTAGTATTATGTCTGAGAGAGAGGGGCACAGATACAAACTTTCCGGATTTCGTATTTCGTAAACTCAAACGCACGACATGTCCTACTCAGCGACAGAGTTACCGTTCATCCTAAAGAGCAAAGTTTTCCTCAGATAAGGTATCCATTAAAGTACCGGTAACGAGCACCGAGCTTTCATTTCCGCGCGTTAAGGACCGGAATTATAGATTTTAAGTTCAAATATTTCATTTTTATTTCTCCTCCTTTTAATAAAGAAAAGGAGTGTAGGTGCAAGAAGTGTTTGGATAAGTTTGTACATTTCTGTAGCAGAAAAAGCTGTTTGTTCAGGCTTCTTTATTGGGACTTTATTGGGAGCAAGGGTATGGTTTCTATAAGTTTTTTTTTAATGCGGTGGCCCCATCAGAGAAGAAAGTTCTATATAAACTTGGAGCAAATTGTGGACGTGGAAATGTTTGTGCTTCCCAGTGCGCGATCCCCTAAAGAAAAGAAAAATAAAGAAAAAAAAGTAGCGAAGAGATAAGAAAAGGGACACGAGACGCTTATATGCGCTTTCGGAGCGAGAAGGAACCCCCGTTGTTGGCTGCTAATTACCCTCAAGTGTCGCAGCATCTCCCTCTGCGTTTTTAAAAATAAAATGCTAAATTACCCGCGCGACATTTTATGCTACCTTCACCTGGTGCCTCACACAGGTGGGGAATCGTATAAAACGTTTCTTTCAGGAAAACGTAAAGGCTGGGTGAGCTTCCTTCTCGTGTAGAGCGCATTCCTTTGCTTGGGCCCTTGCTTAAGCTCTGTCATGCCACGCTCCTATGCAAAGATACATACACACACACAAATGAATACTACCCAACACAGCCTCCCCTTTAATGACGCCACTAAACATCCGAATCTCATGTTCGCCATTCACTTTATTGTTGCCACCCAGGGAACAGGGTAGACCATTTTTGTCCCTTAACTCTTTTGTTAACAAGAGTTGCGGGTTTTGCTACCAAGATAGGTTCAAGACGAGCTACTTTAAACGGTGTAAAAATAATCAATTTACATTAACTTTGAGTAAAAACTGTTACTAAAACAGTATTTACTCGTACACCTGTTTTCTCCTTACTATTTTCTAATTTTTCCATCTATTGCTATTTATTTGTAAGCTGCTCATTTGTTGCTGTTTACTAATTCCTGACCATTTTTCATTGGACAACAGGGAGTTCTACTACATCCAGATGGAGAAGTACTCGCGCCATCTATTGAGCCAAGGGTTGACGAGTCCCGATGACATTTACATTACTGCCGATTCCGAATTGTTCCGTGTGCTGAACTTGCATTACAACCGGAACAACCATGTGCAGGTAAGATTGCAGCGTTACAGACATCCTTAAAAGCCTTTTACTAATACCATGTTTTGCTTTTATAGGCTCCTCCCCAATTTTTGTACGTCGTAACGCAAACCATGAAGGAGTTTTTCCGCGCCATTCAAGCCGGCAAAGATGCGGAGCCTTCATGGAAGAAAGCCATTTATAAAGTCATTGCACGTTTGGATGATTCGGTGCCGGAGTACTTTAAGACGCCCAATTTCCTCGAGCAACTTGAATATCGAAACGATTAAACGTTATCGTTATTTATTCTTGCGATTTGCGAAAAGCTTGAAACAATATCGAGTGCAGCTCGGAAAGGGGCGATCCCGGAGTACAATTTTACGACTGTTTGGCAAAAGTTTTGCTGTTTTGCACCAAAGAAAAGTTAAACACTATGGTTACCTTTGAATTTTTCGTGTCGCTGTAATCACTTTACGTTTGTGGGATCTTTAACTGGTACTGCGATTCATCGTGGCCAAGGAATGACTGGATACGTGGAAAGTCGGATGAACTCTTTCGGCAATCCCATCAGATTGCCCCCCCTCTTTTTCAGTAAAAAAAGAAAAAAAAATCCATACGTCGCTGTGCCTTTCACTGCCTTGGCTAAAAGAAAAAAAGGAAGAAAAATCCCTAAATCTTCAAAATTGTGGGAGAGATTGGAGCTGAAAAGATGTAAATTTCCACGTTGGATTTCGAGAAAAGGATTTTTTTGGGTGCGGTGCGGGTTTTGGACTCGGTCGTGTGGTTGGAGGCGATTCTAATTAAATTTAGAAACAGAAGAATGAAAAGGCGAAAGAAAGTTATTGTAATTCAGCTTTCATAATATCTTTTTTTGTGTTGGTTCACGTGTTTTTTCCTCCCTGTACAAAATCCCCTTATGGCGCACGTCACCTTAACGAGTTTTTTGAGTTGCCCTAGTCACTTTTTGGGAAAATTCATCACGCACCCACATTTCTTTATTTGGAATTTTGTTCCCAATCCCCGTTATTTTGTCGGATTTTCTCACGCGTTCGGTAAAAAGGGCAGAAAAGACGCGTTTGCATTTGTGCATTTGTCCCAGAATTCCGCTATTGATATTCCTGCATATCACATGTCAGTCGTTTCCAAGTATTTTGCAAACTATTCGCATCGCGGTATCATCTTGAAGTTGGTTTTTGCTCTGTCTCTGACCGTTTCTATTTACTTAAACAGTTTAGTGTGGCAAAGAAGTATGACAGGTAAACTGCACTAGTCAGATAAGAGAATCTCGGGTTTCGTTCTTTTGGCCGGTCTCATCCACAGATTCAGTGTTCAACCCTGTTTTTTATTTGATTTTTCTCGTCATTTGTAACACTTCGTAGCCATTCCCCATCCCCGTTTAGCTACAATTTCTTTGTAAATGGCGAAAAGAATTTAAAAGAGGTGACTATGCGAGTTATGTATAAAATAGGGAAATGCGACACGTTCTCCAAAAATGCATTCCACGATGTGATGCAAGTTTCGCCTTTGCCCCTCCCCCCTCCCACCCCATCCAAGATCAGATGTTGCTTTTCTTTCTTCAACGCCTTCTCACAATACAATGCGACTACTCCAGAAAATGAACGTTTTAAAAAGGTTTTTAAATTGTACGACTTTTATTTTATGATTCCAATAAGGTAGCAAGGTTAGGAGCATAAGTTTTCATAAAATCTGTCTCTAAGGGATGGGTTTTGCCAACGATAACCATACAGTGCAAAGGACCGCCCAAGTCGTAATCGACAAGGTTAGCGAGCTTATTGGCTACCATTTGCTGAGAGGGGCTTCCAACGCGAGCGACGCCCACCGTAAGCGTGTCTGTCGAAAGAAACTCGTACTGGTTCTTTCCGAGTGCTTTGACGAGTTGACCAGCACCTTGAGCCACGGTCATGAAGCGAGGGGGCTCGAAAATGGGTCGGTTTCGCATAATGTTCTTCAAGGATTGCTCCTTTACTTTGATATCTGAAAAAGTTGACAAGTGTTAGGACCAGTAAATCCTTTAACTAACGAAAAATAAAGAATAAAAGAGCAGACCTAAGAGGCAGAGCGTGTGGAGGCCTCTAGCAAGGTTGGCTTCAATGCGAGGCATGAAACTATCGGGTTCCCAGTCGTCTGTCCAAAAGGGAATGGAAACCGTTTCTCCAAAACTATACAACTGAAGACCGGTGCATCCAACTGCGTTCAAGATAGAGGCGTTATGGATGATCTGACAGTTAACTCCAGCTTCTTTGGCCCTCAAAACCAAGTCGGTATGGGTAGTGGCACCAAAAGGATCTCCGACAACTAAGAAGGCCACATCATGATCTTGGGCCGTCTTAATGAACTCATCGGCGCCTTGTTCGACCGTGTTCCTATCAGCTACGATGATTTCCCTGCCGTAAAACTCCTCCTATAGAAAATAACAAATGTTAAAGGGATCGTGTTTTCCATTTTTGACTTTCAGAAAGTACCTTACCAGAGCCTCTTTACCCACGGTTAGGATGGAAGTGTAGGCTTCTAGATAAACCTTGTCTGCTTTCTTGACGACATCTAAGCCACGCACCGTAATGTCTTGGGCATCTCCTAAGCCCAGGCCAACAATGTAGAGCATTTCTGGTACTGCTAAATTCACAAGACGTGTCCTAAAAAGTTAATAAAAACAAGCACTGGCTAGCCGGACCCTTTCTTGTTTACTAAAAGCAGCACCTCTCGCATAAAAGCGGGTTCAGCCATGTTTGGGGAGGAGCCTAAGCGATCCTTATTTGGCTTCAGGCGGGGTATTGCAAACCGCAGCACACTATATTAGGTTAGGTTAGGCTAGGTTAGGTTAGGTTAGGCTAGGTTAGGTTAGGTTAGGCTAGGTTAGGTTAAGTTAAGTTAGGTTAATTTAGACACCTCCTACAACATGGCTGAACCCTCTTATGCGGCTTGCTGCTTTTAAGATACCTCCCACAGAACCCGCTTTTATGCGAGAGTTGCTGCTTTTTTTTTAAATTTATAAGCGGCTTGAGCATAGCTCGTTGCCTCTTCTTTATTGACTGTTACTTTTGGTTTGTACAGACTTTCGTACCAGGTATATTGGTAGAAAATTGGGGGTATTTTTAAAATAAAATATAGGAACGAAATTAGGGGTTACAATAATTCACTTTTGGAGAGAATAGATAGCTTGGGCATATAACAGTTGTTTTAAAGTTTGTGGTAAATAGGGGGAGTTACATTATATGGAGAAAAAAGTCATTTGATAAAAAGGAACATTTTAAATAACGCATTTGTTATATGGGAACAGTGATTTTTGATTTTGTAGTTGTAAGATTTTTATTGCGGAATTGACATAATTGGTGACTGGGATGAAGATTTTCTGATTAGTTAAGATTTGTTCAGATTTGAAATGTAGTTTGTTTTGGCTTAGTGTTCTAAGTAAGATGGCTCTATGTTTGTTTAACAGTGGGCAGTGAAAAAGTATATGAGTTAATGTTTGACGGAAGTAGTTAGTGCAGGGACAAATCATGTTAGGTTTTTTTTTAATCCGAAATAAATATGATTTTGTGGGGAAGTGTGTTGTTCTTAGTTTGATAAGTGTAGATATGATTTTGCGTGTGTGACTAGATTTGCAAATAGATTTTGAGTATGGGTTGATGTTTAAGTCGTGGAAGGGCGAGATTTGTGTATTCCATTCTTCTGTCCATTTCAGCAAAATGATTTGCTTAATTGATTTTTTAATATCTTTTTGTTGGTGTTTTTGTAGAGGATTTTGTTTTTTTGCCGTTTCGATAAAGAGTGAGCATGAGGCATACCGTTTCCCCACGCTTTTATGCGAGAGTTGCTGCTTTTAGTAAACAAGAAAGGGTCAGGCTAGCCTAAGTCCGATCCACAATCAGGCCTCTAGTGGCCATCGCTAGAAATTTTTTCTATTCTGTTTACATAAAATGATCTGATCTTTGACCTGATCTGATCGATTTGGATATTTTTGATCGGATCTAAATTTTCTGAAATTTTGCAACTTTTGATCTGATCGGGTTGACAGAAGTTCACGACGATCGGAAACGATCTAAGATCACGCAAAAAGCATCGATCCAGAACACTGGTGCTAACATTCTTCCTATTCTCCCCGTTTTGTTCCACTTTTACTCCTAGCCCACCGTGACAATTCTTCTGCCGCCAGCGAAATTCCCCCATTTGACTCCCCCCGTCTCTACCCCCCGAACATACACAACTTATGGACACCCCCAAAGCTAAAGTTTCACGTGAGGTTTGGCCAGGGCCGTCTTAACACCCCCGTGGGCCCCTGGGCCAAGTTTCAAAATGGGCCCCTTAGTTGGAAAATCTTGCAAAAAAAATTATATAAACTGA
>JAGJRO010000407.1:0-35252 GCA_022832285.1 Lepidurus apus apus | reverse complement strand
CCCCAACAAAGCGCAACGGCCTAATGGCCGGCAACTGTGCGTCTGGGAACAGCACTACGGACGGCTATTCGCACTTCGCAGCACTGTTTCCAGACTTTTTAAACGTACTGTACAGTACTCGCACAAAAAGCAGTCCCAACAAAGTTCCCATTCCTAACGCCACGGCAGTTGCAGGAGCGTGCCCCAATGCAATAATGACTAGCATATAGTTTGACTTCGCCGGTGAGATTGTAAGAGCCCAATTTATGCACCACTGATCAATCTTGACTATGGCCTTTTGCAGTTTCTTGATAGCCTCTGGAGCATTATTTGCTTCGGCGAATATTCAAATATCATCAGCGAAGTTGCTTGGCGGTGGAAGAGGTTCGCATCTTGGAAAGTCATACGTCTTAACATTATACAGTCTCGGGCTCAAGACTGATCCTTGGGGTAGACCTCTTTCTATCGTTCTCACGTCGGGTACAACACTTCCCACCTTGACCTTAATTTTCCTTTTTGTTAGGTAATTTCCGAGCTACTTTAAAGGGGTCCCGTATGCTAAGGTAGTAGCAATTTCTGCTTTAAAATTGTTGTCTAGCGTCATCTAGGGGCTGGAATTCTATTCTAACTAACTATTCTGTAGTTGCCATTTGGCCCCAAGCTAGCAAAACAGCACGTGGTCAACCTCCTCGCAATTTATCAAGCGTTTTATCTGAAGATTTTATATGCTGAGTAGAATGAAATACATACTTGTTACCGGCGGTGTAATTAGTGGTATTGGAAAAGGTGTAATTACTAGCTCAATTGGAACTATCTTGAAACATTGTGGTCTGGTGGTAACGGCGATCAAGATCGATCCGTATATTAACATAGATGCTGGCACTTTTTCTCCTTATGAGCACGGTAACATAATTATTCATCTCTATTATATTTACAAAGCTTTCTAATGTATGCTTTTTTTCAGGGGAAGTTTATGTTTTGGATGATGGAGGAGAAGTGGATTTGGATCTCGGAAATTATGAACGTTTCCTGGATATCACCTTGCACAGAGATAATAATATAACAACTGGTCGAGTCTATAAGCAAGTCATTGATCGAGAAAGGCAAGGAGACTATCTAGGCAAAACTGTTCAAGGTATATTTCTATATTTTCCTGTTTTATTCCAGCCTAATTCTTATTCATTTGATCAGTTGTACCTCACATTACTGACGCTGTCCAGGAATGGATCGAAAAAGTAGCAAAGGTTCCTGTTAGCGCAGATAACCAAGAACCTGCCGTTTGCATAATTGAATTGGGGGGTACCATAGGAGACATCGAAGGCATGCCCTTCGTTGAAGCGTTTAGGCAGTTTCAGTTTCGCGTTAAGAGAGAAAATTTTTGCTGCGTCCATGTGTCACTTGTTCCCCATGTAAGGCTTAAAGATCAGTAATCCAGATAGTTTTTTTTATATAATGAGTTTTGTATTGACTATTAGCCTCGTTCAACTGGGGAGCCAAAAACGAAGCCAACTCAATCGAGTGTTAGGGAATTGCGCGGTTTGGGTTTATCCCCGGACTTGATCGTCTGCCGAAGTGAAATGCCCATCAATGAGGCTGTTAAATCAAAAATTAGCAACTTCTGTCATGTTGCACCTGAACAGGTAAACTCCCAAATGAATTCAGCTATGTTTAAACTTTAGTCTAATTCGAATTTAAACAGGTAATTGGAATTCACGATTGTACTTCTATTTATCGTGTGCCTTTTATGCTGGAAGAGCAAGGAGTATTAAATTTCTTTAGCGAAAGGCTGAATCTCCCCATATCTTTGCCCAGGCCTCGTCGTTTTATGCACCAATGGCGAGACCTGGCAGACAGGTACGCACTTGTGTTTGACAGTCAACTGGCGTCCTAATTTCTAACCGGTTGAAGGCACGATAACATGACAAAATGTGCCGAAATCGCTTTAGTCGGCAAATATACACAGCTGGAAGATTCTTATGCATCTGTAGTCAAAGCTCTTCAGCATGCGTCGTTGACAGTCATGCGCAAACTGCAATTAACGGTATTACTGTAAAAAAATGAATGGTCCGTATATCAAAGGCTGTTTATAGTGCATTGAAGCCTGCCATTTAGAAGAAGAGTGCAAGAAAACAAATCCGATTGCCTATCATAAGGCTTGGCAAAGCCTCTGCAAAGCTCAGTAATATTATATTCTTAAGTTCTGTTATAATACTTGGCATTTTTTGACTTCCCATCCATTTTCTTTTTCTTTCAAGGTTTTTTTTTTTAAAAAAACAAGTTTTGTTTCAACTGTTTCTTGCTTTCTTTTTTTTCAACTGTCTCGTAGATTAAAGTTTAAAAAAATTACTTTATTTTATTAATTTTTATTGAATATCTTGCACGTCGTACAGGGGTGTAATTGTGCCAGGAGGCTTTGGAAAACGTGGCATGGAAGGCAAAATCGCTGCTGTTCATTGGTGCCGCACCACGAACAAGCCCTTCTTAGGCGTTTGTCTGGGTTTGCAAGCTGCTGTAATCGAATTTACGAGGTTGTTTATCAGACTCCTAAATCATTTCTAAACTGCAAGTAACATGTGGGATTCAATGCTAGGAACGTAATGGGTTGGCAAGGTGCCAATACGACAGAAATTGATCCCAAGACTCCCTACCCGGTGGTCATTGACATGCCGGAGCATACGGGCAGTCAGATGGGAGGTACCATGCGGTTGGGCAAACGAACCACGCTTTTCAAGGACAAAACATCCACATCATGTAATCTTTTGCCGCTGTCACGTGTTTTGCCCACACTAAGAAAATGTTTTTCTCTCGAAATAGTCAGGCTGTATGGAGGCAAAGATTCTGTTGATGAACGCCATCGTCACCGGTACGAAGTCAACCCGGATTATGTCAAAGAAATAGAAAGCCATGGACTAAAATTCGTAGGTGCGTAAATATTTCCAATGTTTGAATTACCCATTCATTGGGTTCCATTATTTTGTCTCATCTAGTTAATGTTTAATTTACGTATCTCATTATTTGTCATCAAATAGTAGTCGATAATTTCTTGGTGGTTAACTTGTTATACTTGTAATTTCTTACGACTAATTTTGATATTATTGCAATTTCAACGGCTTGTTAGGACACGATGATACGGGGAAGCGAATGGAAATTATAGAGTTGCAAGACCATCCATACTTCGTTGCTACGCAGTATCACCCAGAGTATATTTCCCGACCTTTGAAACCTTCCCCTCCGTATTTGGGTTTATTACTAGCCTCGTGCGGCAAACTGTCTTCTTACTTAAACAAAGGCTGCAAATTTTCGCCTCGTTCCTCTTCCCTCGACGGAGAAGCCTCCGGTAGCTTTTCTTCTTCAGTATCAAGATTATTTTCTAACTTTTTATTTTGTCCGATTTATTTTTTAGATGACGAAGCGGATGCGTCGATGAAACGTAGTGCTTCTACGCCCTCCGCAAGTGCAAATAAACCGCATTTCACTGTTGGTTCACAGACGAGCTCGGTTGTGTCTTTAGCTGAATTAACATTAAAATAGCAATTTCGTAATCGTCTCTTAATGACACGTTGGATTCCCTATGTTTTTTTTTCCTTTTTTGTACGATTTTCGCTTTTATTTTTACTTATATAACTGTGGACTTCATATGGTACAACTAAATAGAAAAATCCTTCGTAGATTTTTGTCTTTGTTCTCGCTAAGTTTCAAGCAGTATTTGTCATATTTAGGTGTCTGTTTATATCTTGTACTTTTCGTCTGGCATGGCCCAGCAACAAATTTTAAGGCCTAGGACTACGCAGTTAGTGTCGTAATGGAGACAACAAAGAAGTGGGGGCTGGCCATCAGGCTAAAGCATCGTAAAGTTGTAATGCGAGCTCAGGCTAGATTAGTTTTTCTCCCTTCAAATGCTCTTCTAACAAGGTCAGCTGCACTTGAGGAGGCTTCCTACTTTGCCCTAACTGTCAGAAGGAGAAAAATGCTAGTTTTTACGAAAAGTTATTGGCCATGTGTTCACCTTCTTTGTCTTTGTCCTTTGATTTGGGAAAATTTCGATTTCTGCGAGACGGCTGCATTTTCTTGCTCTCATATGTTCTTAAGTTCAAGGGTGCTGCTTTTTACTGTTTAAGCTGTTGACGAACAGATTTTCAAGCTATGAAAAATGGACATGTGTAGTTATATTCGCGACTCGGATTACGGCTGCAGGAGGCAACCTTTGACCTACCCGCTTTTTTAGTCCATGAAGTAGCAAAGTCGAAACTGTTCAGTTGGTATTTCTGACATGTACCAGAGCAGAGCCTACCGTTTGTGTTGCTAGGCTCAGTTGCTTCACAAAGAACGAGAGTTAAGAAGGGGCGGAGCTAAACCGTGGAGGATGCCAGACGCAAGTATAAAAGGAGCGCGCACAAAGCGCGGCATTGCGTGCTGATGCTCTGCTGTTCAGCGGAGTTCTGAAATCATGGCACACGCAATTAGTAGCAAAAGGCTCTGGGCTTTGGTTTTAGCTGTTGCCACTTTTATCGGTGAGTTTGTCCCCCCTTAACTCTTTAATTTTTATCACGTGGTTTTTATTCCTCCCAAAAATTTGAAACGTATATTTTCTTTTTGAGTTATTCCTTGCCTCCACACAGAAATTTCGTTCTCGTAACTGAGCAGAAATTGCATTTTAATTCACTTTTTAACTGCTATTATACCAAGAATTAACCAGTTTAGTGCATTAAAGTTTTATGATCTCCTGAAAAGTAGTTTAATAATGTAATAGAACTTTAATTGTTTCGTTCCTGTGCTAACTTCATTTTCTTGTTGAATTTTGCGTATTCTTTAGTCTACATCGAAAATGGCTGCATTGTTGTGCGTAGGCAAAAATTCTGTCGTCTTTTATCATTAGTTTGCAGAGTCTTTAGGGCTGATCTAATGTGATTTTTTTAATTAGCTCCGTTGAACGCCAGCACTGGATTGTTCGAAGTTGGTCATGAGTACCAGTTCAGCTACATCGCATGGACCGATACTGGAGTGAGGGATCCCGTAGCTTTTACCTCGGGTTTTGGTTACCGTGCTAACTTGGTGGTGCAACGCACTTCCGTCACATCGGCCATAGCAAAAGTATAGCTACTAATTCTCTTTTTTAAACTTTCTAGCGCAACGATTTTTTTTCACTATTTTGTTTATTTAATATTTTTTTTTTTTGCTGTACAGTTCTCCGATATTGCGGTTGGCATATACAATGGTCCTGAAGCGGAGGTTGAAAAGACGAACTTCGTGAAGAAGCCCACCATTACCGCCCCGCTGGAAAAGCCGATTCGCATAACCTACAAAAACGGCAAGGTAATTCTTCCTTTCTTTATTATGCACACGTCGAACGGTTCAAGAAGATCACATTCGAGTTGAAGCTCGAGATTTCACCGATTTACCAAACGAATAGCGAGCATCTCCCAAGGTCCGTGTTCAGCGCCATCTTTTTTTAGTTGCACTTCGGTTTGCTATAAAACTCTGTGAAACGCGTGCACTGTACTGATATTTTGGAAAGGTTTTTATGATACCACCTGATCGAGTATTTATGTACCGGAATACCCTGAATTCGTCGATATTTTTATTTCTGAAAGTCCTGATTTCTATATTTTTGTAATTTTTCTTATGGTTTTTCTGAACGTACATCGTCAAATTTTAAGAAAATTTCATAGAGACGCTCATTATTATGCTTTTTTCCGGGTAGGTTACCGGATTGGATGTAGATCCTACGGATCCTTTGTGGTCCGTGAACATCAAAAAGGGATTGGCCACGGCTTTGCAAGTAGATGTGTCCACTGGTGGTGATTTTGGCAAAAACGACAATACGTTTTTCCGTACCATTGAAGTAATTACTCTTTTATTCTTAATGTATCTTTTTTCTGTGTTTGATTATTGCCTTTTAACCTATTGTAATATTTGTACGTTTTAAATTTAGAACACGATTACTGGCAATTGCGAGACTACCTATTCTTTTGGTGTGCCAGACAAAAATTCCATCTCTATCGTGAAACAGCGTACCGTTTCGGACTGCACCAATGTTCCCCGTATTTTCATCAATTCATTCGGTGGAACTACTTGCAGCGGTGAACCCAAGGTTGTTTTTACTTAAAAATTGAAAAGTTTAAGTATTCAAGTTGTAACTGTATAGGATCCAGTGGTTGCTACTACTCAGGCTTACTACCGATTCGATAAGAATATCAAGGGAGGTTTGAAACCCCAGGTCATCTCATCCATGGGTTACAACGTGATCCAATGGCATGCTCCCGAAGGAACACCTTTCTACAACCTTGCCAAGTGAGGTTCTTTCTTATTTGTCCTATTAATCATGCCTAGTGTCGGCAAATTAGAAAATTTGAAGCCAAGCTGTATATTATAATACTCCTATTAGAATTAAGTCTAATTAAATGTTATTATTCCTTTCCCTAGCCAAACCATGTTCTTGAAAACGTCAGGACCCATCGGTAAAGCGTTGGACTTCCCTGCCAATCCTAAGCATTACGACAGTTTGGCCTTTTCTTTCCGCCGCGAAGTTCCCGGTCCTCAGGATGACGTCGATTTGACTGCCGATGAAAGCTACTTCCACCCCGAAGAACTTGGCTCTCAGGATGCCCTCCGCGTTAACGTATGTGCCTATTCCTAGTTGAAATTTCTTAAATTCTAATATATTTATGTAATGAAAAATAATAGATGATCGAAGCTATTCGTGGCGTCGCAGCCCAGCTTGCTGATTCCGTCGAACAAAAGACCCTCGAGTCGCCTGCATTTTATGTGGCTTTGTCAACAATCCAAGCTCTGAATTTGCAATCTTTGAAAGCTACTTGGATGGTCGTTCAGGGTGATCCGGTTAAGAAGTAAGACCCAGTACATTTTGTTTGTCAGTCGAATTCGAGCATTTTCCATATGTTAACTAAATTTCGAAAACTTACGGATACTAAGGGCGATTTTCGTGGATCTGTTGCCCTTGTCTGGTACCAACCCCGCGGCCGTGATGATCAAAGAATTAGTTTCGGAAGGCAAAGTCAGCGACTGGGAAGCCCGCAAATCTCTTTCTTACCTCCCGTACTACTTGCGTGTGCCCACCGAGAAACTACTGGTCGAATACGAAAGTTTGCTTAAGCCAAACCCGAACATTAAGAGCAAGCAGCTAAATGCAGCGGTTTTGCTCTCGTTCGGCCACTTGATCGGAGTGACCTGCAAATCTGGCAAAGGCTGCAAGAATGATGTGGTTAATAAGTACAGCAAAATCTTCCTCGATAGGTTCAAGGGTGAGTCCTCTTTTTTTTAGAGAAAAGAAAAAAATCTGCTTATGCTATTTATATTTATTCAGCTTATGTTTTTTTGGGAATTCTTATTTACGAACTTTGTGTTTTTTAATAGCTTCCAAGGACCACGCTGAACAGACAGTACTTCTCCAAACGATCGCCAACACCAAACTGCCTGCTTTGGTAGAAAAGCTCATTCCTTTCGCCAAAAGCGCCAGCCGTGCCTTGAGACCCCAAGTTTTGCAAAGTTTGCAAGTTTTGGCGCATACTAAGCGCGACAAGTTCCTCGCCATCGTTATGCCCATTATGATGAACCCGGCTGAGCCCACTGAAATTCGTATTGCGGCCTTCGCTGCCATTTTGAACAACAAAGCCTCGTTTCTGGAGCTGCAACAAATCACCGCTGGTATGATTTGGGAAAGAAATGCTGAAGTGCTCAACTTCATTCTAACCAGCTTCAAAGCGGCTGCCAATTCCAAGAGTCCTTGCCTTGAACCTCTGTAAGTTGATTGTTGTTGCAGAATTTCCATTCTTATTCACCGTTTTCTTCTTCTTCTTTTTTCCCCCTTGTTGTGGGTTGATGGGGAGCAGCTCAAACCAATTGCAGTTGTTATTGCGTCGTGTCGCGCATCTCAAGACCTCTCCTTTCCGTTCTACCAACCGCTGGTTCGACTACAAAGATCCACAATATGGCATGGGGGGTGGATTGCAACTCTTGACCGTTTACAACGAAGAGTCACGCGTGCCTTTGATTTTGGTGGGACGAGCTTTCTATCGTATCGCGGATTATAGCTACTTGCCATTAGAGGTAGTGCTTTAGAAACTCGCAATAATCAATCGTATTGCGTATACGACTTTTTTTAAATTAAATGTTCAGATATATTTGCGCTTGGAAGGCGTAGAAGATGCGTATGTCAAAGCCTTCAAGCGTTTGGACCCCAAGGATTTCAAGATGGAAGACTTGAAAAACCTTTTAAACTCCATTAAAGTGTCACCCCGTAACCAAGCTCCATTAAAGATTGAATTCGCTGTCCGCTCTCAAGGATACACCATGATGTACCGCCACGTGGGTGCTGAAGATCTCAAAGAGCTTCGAGAAGGTACTCTAGATTCGTGTACTAATTCGTAATTCCCCACTTGACATTTTTTTTTAAGGGAAGGGATTGGGAGAACTAATTGCCAAAGGCCTTCAGCTCAGTCGCAATTTGGTCACTATGGGTGGTCAGTACATGCAGTGGCGTCCTAATGACTTGGGCTTAGCCGTAGGCATTGGCCTGGCCACACCTTCTTTTGGCAAGTTGGATGTCTCTTATGGACCCAATCCTGGTGCTCAAGGCATTTCTCGTGCAGTTAAACTCGACGCGGAGTAAGTTTAAAATTTTCTCAAAAGTTCTTAGTTATATTAATAAGCTTTCGAACTTGTTTTTAGTATTCGACTACAAGTCGCGACTTTCATCGGCACGCATAACCCGCTCGGTGCTATGCAAGGCATATCCAAAGTGCGCATGTCGTCTCTGCACTTGCCGCTTAGCCTCGCTCTCACGTACAATCCCGCAACTCATGAAGCACAGCTGAAATGGGATACGCCTACCCGTAATTGAATCCTATATACTTAATAATTGATTCTGAAAGGCTTACCCGATATTTTCTTTACGTAGAAGCTAAACCATTGTCCCTCTTCATGTCGAGCAAAACGGTGGCCTTTGTTCTAGGCAAAGATCCTACCAGAGTGTTGGAGGTTATGAAAGAAACGTGCGCTAGCTGCAAACCTGCGGCGTTGGTAACGTCCGGCAAATTAGGAGGAGTAAGTTGCTTCCGTTTACTTCGCTACCCCGTTTAATGTTACACATTCCTATAAACGTACTTTAGGAAGTTTTCCGTGATAAGAGCAACGAACGCTTAGGCTTGGAATCCCAAATTGAAGTGATGGATTGCGAACGCTACACTGGCAAGGGTGCTGTTGCTAAATTGCTGTACAACAGCTTCAAGCCTTCCGACATCAATTCCAGGTATAAAGTGCATTATTTTTCTTTTTTTCGTTAAAATTGGCGTATAGGCATAAGCCTGATGTTGCCAAAGTTTAGTGTTAAAACGTATTTTTTTTTAAAACGGTTATTATTATTGTTCTTATTCGTTTTAAAGTTCGCAGCATTTTAATGCGCAACTAAAAAAATATTAGTTTTACTTAATATTATTAAATATTCAATGTTTAATTAATAAATGTTTAAATATTAATTCCATGAATGTTTTAATTTCAAGGCAATAAATGTGTATATTTAATTTCGTAAAAATTTGCATTTTACGTAATGTAGGGGAAGCCCTGTGGCGTTCTTGGTGATGGGTATGATGCATTTACGCAACTACTTGTACCTGTACCCACGTACGGAATCTTGCGCTTTCAAAGCTGTGTTGCAGAACGCTAAGGAAAATCCTGCTTCTGCCGTAATTTGCATTTATTTTGACGCTTCGAAACAGAGCCTTAATTTTTTTTTCAAGGTTGAATTGCGTATCAAGCCCGCACCCGCTGCAGCCAAGAAAGGCTCCTCAATCATAAGCTTAACCGGCCAATTCCTCATTAAAGGAGAGCCCAACAGGCAGTGGAACATTGATGGAAGCTACGAATCTGAGCCGTTCAACATCAAGTCGAAGTTGAGCATTAAAATCGCTCGCCAAGCTGTGCCTAGTTTGGACCTTAAACCTCGTGCCGTAAGCTTCTGTTTCATTTCGTTAATTTCGAGCGTCTAGCTCATCTTTTAATTGTTTAGCTTTGCCTCACAATGAACACCGCTTGGTCCGCGGTTCCTGATGATATCTTTGAAACACCTTCGACACCAGAGCCTAACCTCAACAGAGACGCTACTTTAGTTTGGGGCGAAGCTCCAGCCAATGAGTGCCCCCCAGTTGGTGGCAAAGGTGTCGCTAGCTTAGTCGTAAGTCCTCCCCCCACACCCTTTTTTTCCTCCTTTACGCGACTCTGTTTTAACCTTAATGTGTTTTTAAACATTCGTCTAGATCAATACCGTTGGCAATATTACTAACGCTCAGCGTGAAGCTGCCACTAAACGTGATCGTTGGCCCTTCACTCAGTGCGATGCGGATCGTCGAGGCAATGGACGTACCGGTATTGTGTGGCCGTTGACCGACGCTTGTTTTGAAGCTGCCGATGAATACACCACACCTCGCAGCTACGTCACGCACATCTCTTACAGCCATTTGTCCGACCGAGCTATGCGTTCTTTGCGTCGCCTGGACTTGGCTTTGAAAGCTGGCTTGGTGGCTTACTGGGAATCTCATGCACCCCACGATGACCACGGCCATTCCCATGGTAGTGGCAAGAAAGGACCCAACTCTGGACATATTGAACTCAGGACTGAGTTTGCGCCGGACAACACCGTCGACTTACACGTGCACACTGATGAATTGCACAGCCATTACGAAGATGTAGATATCCTCAAAGGATTAGCTGGTTATCTGCGCAATGCTAGGTTACCCATGGCCCAAGAACTGCTGATAAAAGCCGGACTCATTGGTAAAGACGTCTATATTATTTTAAAGCAATATTATGATCTCAGGAATATAACCGGTTCTGAACCTTTTCTAGGAATTTGCGACGTGGCTCCAAAAGTTATCGTCAGTTTGGACAACGTAACCATTCCCTACAGTGTGCCCAATTGTTACACTTTGGCCAGTGCTGATTGCTCGGCTGAACCCCGTTATGCTGTCTTAGTGAAGAAGAGCAAACAGGGTTTGCCTTTGGTAAGTTGTTTTGTGTGGTTGACCGAGTGTTTGAAATTTGCTTTTCCTAATCCAAAAAGAAAGAGAAAAAATCTTTACTAATTACATTTGGTACTTATTAGGCAGCGAAAATTTACATTGGTGGCCATTCCATCGAACTCGCACCTACGGCCAAAGATATAGACGTTAAAATCAACGACAAAGCCGTAACTATTACCGCAGGCAAACCTTACACGTACCCCGAGAAAGATGCAATTGTGCCTATTGTCACGTAAGTGCTTAGTGTTGTATTGCTTTAAACAGGACTTGAGAATGTGAAAGTAACGCTGTTTATATCACGATCATAGGATTATCAAACTCGGTGCGCGCTATTTCATAATGGCGCCTGAATTGCGCCTGTCTTTGCGCTACACCGGAGACGATTTGACCATGTTTGTACCTGCTTCTCACCGTGCTTCACATTGCGGCCTCTGCGGTGATTTCAATGGTCAATCCGGAAAGGAGTTGATTGGACCTACAGGCTGTGCTTTAGCGACTGGTACTGATTTAGCTAACGCTTACGTATTGAAGGATAAGTCCTGTAAAGAAAGCATCCCTAAAACCCAGTGCTTGCCCAGCGATGGTGGTAAGGATTCGTTAATATTACGAAAATCTAAAACTAATAACGAGATTTTGCTTTCTGTATAGCTGCACCTCCAAAGGACAAAGGAGGCATTGTGAGCTTTTTGGACATGCTCCATAATTGAAGCCTGCCCTATAAAGGACAAGAATCTCGAGTTTAATATGACAGTGTTTCCTAATGATGTGCCAGTAAAACCGTATAATTTCAACTGTTTTGTATGATTGTCGACAGTTGATTAACATTGAGTTATACTGTCAAGCCTGAGTGCCCAATATATACACACTTTCTTTCCAATTCCGTTGTCTATTTGTATTACGTTTTGGGGTTTGTCTTGACTTGGTTAAATTGCTCTTTTAAATGAAGTTGTTTGTTGGACTTCATTTAAGCGTGAAAATTTTAAAGGGATCCAGAAAAGTGCCAACTCTTCACTTCAACATTTTTAAGCGGAGCAACAGGACGAATGAAACTGTGAGAAGATTTCAAAGTCTGAACTACGTTCCGCCAACATTAAGGTGCTTGTTTCAGATACTAGGTGGCGATTGTACGGTTTTTTGGTCATACCAAAAAATATTTATCAAGGTGTTCTTTTCCTTACATCTGTGGGCCAGCAGTTTTAGTTAATCATCAGACTCGTAGAAGTCTAGGTGGAGGATTTAACTCGAGATTTCCTCGAAGTTTTACATTATGTGCATGATGTGGTATTTATAATCAATAATTCGTTCCACAAAAGGAATTACTCGGATTTGTTCCTGTTAGCTGTTTCTGAGAAACGAAAAGTAAGTAGAATGTGTAAAGAAGTAAATAGTTTATGATCTGTTTCGTCTAATCAGCGTTCATCATTACCTTAAGGAAAAATTATTTGTATTTGGCCGTAACACGTATCACATATCGCAGTTATAAGAGAAGGCTTATTAAAACTTTTTCCATGTATACCCTTTTTGTTGTCGTCTGAAAGGAACCTGATTACGTTTAACATCAACCTTTAGCGATGTAGGTTTAGGACTGTTAACGGGAGCGAGCGAGGACTCCCTACGATATCAGTATCAGCGAGGACAAACTCTAATCTGTCTGATTTCTTTTTTATCCTCGGCTTGCATTTGTCCAAAAATTGTATGCTTGATGCGTGTTCTGGGCTCTTTAACCATTTGTCATATATATAGCTGTTCATTGTTGCTTTTGATTTTCTCATAGCGTTTTAAACCAGAAGATTCTTAGAACCACTTCCTCCCAACATCAAGATTAGCCAAGCATGACAACCCCTCAAGCTAGACTAGCTGTTTTTATTCTCGACAATGTAACAAGACAAGAACCAGTCCCAAAATGGTAGCTTTCAGTTTCCCTTGCTTTATCCTACATCCATGATCAGTCATTTGGATCCATTTGCTTTCCCCCCGCTAAAGGTGGAAAAGCCCCACCGATCTAGGCTCAATGCGCTAAGCAATGTATTTTCTATTTGTCGTTCTTCGATTTGACAAGTCACGTCTGCGTCTTCTTTCTTTTGCTTGCATTGCCTGTAAGGATAGAAGCCTCAGAAATGTATTTCACCCTTCTAAGCTTATTTTTTCTTTATTTGGTATGTTCTCGCAGCCAAACTGGAATCGATAACGAACTTCCGATTTGCACACAAACTACCACTACTGCTTTTCAAATAAGAAACCGGTATGTTTTTGGTAATGATAGGGAGGTTCGCATTGTCTGCGTTTCCGGATGTGGCCCAGGTGAACGGAAATGTGAATTGCGGACACCCTTATCATCCATTCCTATCGTAAAAAGAATCGCTTTTCACAAAGCAGAATTTTGTCAAAGCTTCACACTTGAAATCTTACAGGTTTAGAAGTTATCGGTAATAACGTACTGTTTATACTTTATCAGATTATCTTATCACACGTAAAAATTCGAGACAGTTAATCCCTCCGGAGCCGCCATATGTTCATTCAACTTGGTTATGCAGCCTTACCCAGAATAACAGGTGTTGGATGTTTACTTGCCACATTTGAGTGCTGGATTCCCTTCCAGTGAGTAAGGAACGTGTGTAATTATGTGAAAAACTAAAGGTTGAAGGCCCTTTATTGCAATGTCGTTCACCCCGAAGTACCCCGAACTGTGAAAAGGGGGGAAACGGACCCGGTCGTGGGTTTGTGCTGGGAAGCCATGCAAAGTGACGGTTTTTATTGCCAAGTCTTGTCCCTGGCCTAGTTGGGACTAAGACTAATGTTTTATATAGTTAGCGTGCGCACGATTTTGTACCTTTTTTAATTTTTTTCTACTTTTCCTTTCTTATGCTTTCAGGAGTATCAAGCATGGAGAACCAAAAAGTGTGGATTCCTGACCCCGTTCGGGGGTTTGTGTTTGGCGAAATTGTGGATTTGGCAGCAGATGGAGTTGTAGTTCAACCTTTCGAAAAGGACACCAAAGCTATTACTTGCAGCTATGATCGACTTTATCCGGCTGAAGATGATAACACCAAAGTTGTCGAGGATAATTGTAATCTTATCTTTTTAATGAAGTATACATTTTTCGACTGCAGCGTCACTTTTTTCCCGCACAGGTGCTTTGATGTACTTGAACGAAGCCACTTTGTTGAATAATGTCGGCCTGCGGTACCAAAAAGACCTTATTTACGTAAGTTTAGGGAATTTTTGAGTAATTTCTAGGCACTTATGTTTCAAGATATCCCCATGGGGGACTATAAAAAGTTGCAGAACAGATGTTTAATGACTATCTTTTTAGACATATGTGGCAAATATTTTAATCGCAGTGAACCCGTATTACGAAATTAAAAACCTTTATACAAAAGATACCATCAAAAAGTATCAGGGCAAGTCATTGGGCACGCTTCCACCCCATGTCTTCGCTATAGGTATATACAGTACTAAAAATTTGATAGCATTTGTAAAGAGGATTGAGTATGGGTTTTTTGGTTCGTTTTATTAGCGGACAAATCTTTCCGAGACATGAAGGTCTTAAAACAATCCCAATCCATCATCGTATCGGGAGAATCGGGCGCAGGCAAAACGGAATCCACTAAATACATTTTACGTTATCTCTGCGAAACCTGGGGCTCTTCAGCTGGGCCCATAGAGCAGAAAATTCTTGACGGTAAAAAGATAGAACAAAAGCGGGTTTTGAATGTTATTTTTCTATACTGTACATTGCAGCTAATCCGGTACTGGAAGCTTTCGGTAATGCCAAGACAACTCGCAATAACAACAGCAGTCGGTTCGGCAAGTTCATCGAGATCCATTTCAGTGACAAATGCGCTGTGGCGGGAGGTTTTATTTCCCATTACTTGCTGGAAAAATCGCGTATTTGCTCCCAAAGCAAAGAAGAGCGCAATTACCACATCTTTTACCAACTCACGGCAGGAGCGCCTGAAACCTTGAGAGAAAAATTGAAGCTTTCTAGCCCGGACAATTTCAGCGTAAGTTAAGATTTTAGAAACATATCATTCAAGACGGCCGAATTTATTTTCGATTTTTTTGCAGTATTTGCGGCAAGGCTGTACCCAATATTTCGCTTCAGGCGAAACGGATAAAACTATGGCTAGCACGAGAAAAAGCAGAGAACATGCTACCAAAGGCTCCATGAAAGATCCATTACTGGATGACGTCAAAGATTTCCAACATACTGATAAGGTAAAGTTTTCTCCATTGATTTCATTTTCGTACTTATGATCAAATTCGTAATGTGTCTGTTTTCTTTTTTTCTCTTTTTTTTGTGTGCATCCCAGGCATTGGGAAATCTCGGTATGGGTGAATCCGAACGCTTTTCTATTTATGCCGCTGTGGCTGCAGTTTTGCACTTGGGTAACGTGATGTTTGAAGATAATCCAGATGATGTCAAAGGTCATTTATATTATATTAAGAGGAATCAGTATGATTTGAATATTTACTTGTTTGTAGGCGGCTGTAGGTTGGCTCCTTCTACGAAAGGATCCTTGGCTATGGCGGCAACTTTGTTGGGGGTCGATGAAGATGATCTGCATCAAGCTATGCTATCCAGAGTGATGCAGACAAGCAAAGGGGGTCTAAAAGGCACCGTAATTATGTAATTTTCGTTTTTTGAGAGTTTTTTGAGAGTTTCGTTCACTAACCGAGAGTATTTGATGCGCTTAGGGTTCCATTAAAGGTCTATGAGGCTAATAGCGCTCGGGACGCTTTAGCCAAGGCTATTTATAGCAAACTTTTTGATCATATTGTACACCGTATTAATGAAAGCATTCCATTCCAATCCTCATCCCATTACATTGGTGTATTGGATATTGCCGGCTTTGGTAAGTGATGTTTGTTGCATTATTTTAAGGTTTTAATACTCATGTCTGGCTTTTAGAGTACTTTACTGTGAATAGCTTCGAGCAGTTTTGCATCAATTATTGCAATGAGAAACTCCAGCAGTTTTTCAATGAACGGATCCTGAAAGAAGAGCAAGTTCTTTACGACAAAGAAGGATTAGGCGTCAAGAAGATTAGCTACGTGGACAATCAAGATTGCATTGGTAGTTTAAAATTATTAGCCCACACGGAAAAATCTTGTGTACAACTTTGTTCCTTTCATTTTGTACCCAGATTTGATTGAAGCTAAAGGCAATGGTATACTGTCACTGTTAGACGAAGAGTCCAAACTTCCAAAATCCAGTCATAACCATTTCACGAGCTCGGTTCACGCCAACTACCCCAATCACTTCCGCTTAGCACTGCCCCGTAAATCCAAACTGCGTGATCATCGAGAAATCCGGGACGACGAAGGTTTCTTAGTCCGTCATTTTGCCGGAGCTGTCTGCTACCAAACCGCCAAGTTTATTGACAAAAATAACGACGCTTTACACGCCTCTCTGGAAGGCCTGGTCCAAGAGTGCAAAAACACCTTCATAAAGGGACTATTTGAATCATCGAATGGAACCCAAAAGGGCAAGCTTTCCTTTATTAGTGTGGGCTCCAAATTCCGTATCCAGCTCTCGGAGTTGATGGACAAATTACGTGGAACGGTAAAAAAAAATACTTTCTAAGATAGTGTACTTAATAATAAATTTTATTTTCCCCCAGGGTACCAGCTTTGTTCGCTGCTTGAAACCGAATTTGAAAATGGTTGACCACTTGTTTGAAGGAGGCCAGATTTTGTCCCAGTTGCAGTGCTCTGGTATGACGACCGTCCTTGAGTTGATGCAACAAGGTTATCCGTCCCGTGCCCAATTCTCGGATTTGTACAACATGTACAAATCGTACTTACCACCCGAATTGGCACGACTTGATCCCCGATTGTTTTGTAAAGTAAGCTTCTATATAAAAGCTTTGTGACTTTGGAACTTTCGGATGCAAATCTAAATTAATCGTTATTTTATAGGCCTTGTTTAAAGCTTTGGGATTAAACGATAAAGACTTCAAGTTTGGGCTGACCAAAGTATTTTTCCGGCCTGGAAAATTTGCCGAGTTTGATCAGATTATGAAATCGGATCCTGACAATTTGTCCAGTTTAGTCAAACGTGTCCGTAAATGGCTTTTAGGTTCACGTTGGAAGAAAGCACAATGGTGTACGCTCAGTGTCATCAAGCGTAAGTCATTTATTTTTAATTTTTCGCTAGCCTAAACTTTGAATTTTTAGTAACTATCATTCTAAGTTTTTACACCTTTCGTGTCATTGCTTTTCTATTTTCTCAACGGTTTAAAGAAAACGGTAGAGATTATTTATTTTATCCGCCTTAACCTGTATTTTTCAGTGCGCAAGAAAATCGAGTATCGTCGAGAAAACTTGGTTATTATACAAAAGACCGTCAGGATGTATCAAGCCAAGAAAAAACACCGCCCGCGATACCAAGGAATTAGGAAAATCAAAACTCTGCAGGTAGCAATCAACCCTAGTTTTACGATGTTACGTTTTACCATGTCATGTTTTACCACGTTACTATTTTAATATTCCGCTTTTAAGGATAACGTGAAGCAAATGAGTGCCATGGTATCTCAGTTGAAGAAGGACAAGGAAAGTTCTCAGAAACAAGTTCAAGCACTGCAGGATAATATAACTGCTGCCATCCGGAAGATTAAAGTATTCAGTTTTCGGAACATTTTGTTGACTGGGTTTTATGATAACCTTTGCTTGGTTATAGAACGCACCGAACTTGAAACGAGAAGAAATCGAAGTTATTCACTCTGACCTAGTGCGCCAAGCTAATGTAGAGTTCGCGTCTCTGAAAAGCAAAGTTGAGCAGCAAAAAGTGGCTGAAGAGCAGGAAAAGTTGCGCAAACTTCAAGAAGATATGGAAAGGGAACGCAAACGTCGAGAGGATGAAGAGAGACTCCGTCAAGAAGAGGAAGAGAACCGGAAAAAGTACGTACATAATTCGGCTTTGCTTTATTCACTACCTCTCATATTCATGAGAATGACAAGGCGGTGCCTGGTTTTACGTGGGCTTTTAAATGCGGATTTTACGGAATATTTTTTTAGGCGTGCGGAGATAGAAGTGCGTCGTAAAGCTGAAGAAGAACAACGCAAGAAAGAAGAAGTGGCCCAACGAGAAGCAGCTGCAGAGATGCAGAAGCAGCTTGATCGCGAAGCTACTGAGGAAGCAATATTCCAAGAACAGCTTCAGCAGGAACGCCGAGATCACGAGTTGGCTATGAGGCTAGCTCAGGACAATAATAGCCAAGTAGAAGATATATCGCAGCTGAAAAGGTATCCAGACTTGTGTTTTCATTCAACATTCCAGCATTCTTTTTGTGCAACACAATACGTCTTCAGCACCGTCTCCCTTTTTGCAATTACCACCCGTTTGATACCTGTCTAAAAGTTCAAGCTGTCTTCAAGGGGATCAAGTGGGGATTTATTGTGCTTCTTGTTTGAGGGCGTATTGGAAACATCTATAACTGACCTCAAGGACGGCGAGGATGTTGCTCTACGGGCTATTTTTACTTTTTTTTAACAAGAAAAAATCCAAAAGAACACACACTTGGACCGTCCTATTGGGCTTCTACTATTACCTATTTTTCTTTTTCTTTTTTGTCTTTGTCCTCTCGCCCGAGTAGTCGCACTGTGGAAGAAGAGCTTCGGGGTTTGGATAGAAAACTTCATAGGTAATGTACTACCTGTTGGCCAACTTGGAACCTGCTTTTCATGTTATGATTTTTTCTTCTTCTTCACATTTGCTGTTTTTTCATTCGTTTCAGCATGGTTCAGAACGCTTTTTTTTCCCTATGAGTTTTTTCTTGTGGGGCGGCATTTTTAAATGAGCTATTATAGGTCGGACGTGGTGCTGAGTCAACGGGCTGCGCTGGCGAATAAAAAGTACGACTTATCCAAATGGAAGTACTCGGAGTTGAGGGATACAATTAATACTTCGTGCGATATTGAACTGTTGGAGGTAAGTTTTTCTACTTTTTTAAACCGGTGCTATATCTGTAATAACAATTTTTCCTTAAATCACAATAGCCACCTATTTTACCTGTTGGAGGTTTCTTATGGATGCTTGCGTAATCTTACATAATTATAAGAATACTCAACTTTTCTTTCGTATGTTTACTTTTGAAAAATCCATTCACGAGTTCAAAACTTTTGGGCATGACGTCACTGACAGCATGGTGTTATCTCGTTACCGTTGTTATTGTTTATTTCCATGCTTGAGACAGTAAACAATGCACAGAGGTATAACCATCGTTACGTATACGTCATTGACGTGAAAAACGCCTCTTGCTCGTATTTTTTTACATTCCTTTCTTTATTGATTTGTTATTTATTAGCTTTTTACTTTTCTCTATTTTGCGGTGGTGGAAAGAAAAATTGCACAAGGAGCTAGACTTATTGTTGCTCTTTTTATTAAGACAAAGCAGTTTTTGTGTTATATTGTCTAAAGTTGGAATTTGCTTAAGTTTACTTTTGGATTCCTTTTCACTGCAAACATTGATCTTAGTGCCATGCCTACCGCAACTACGCATGGTTTTAATGAGTATTAAACTGTCGTTTGTAGAGTTGTCGTGAGGAGTTTCATCGACGCTTGAAGGTTTATCATGCTTGGAAGGCAAAGAACAAGAAAAAGACAGCCAACATGGACGAAAATGAGCGAGCACCCAAGTCGGTCTTAGAATCCGGTACATTATTTACAGTTTTTCTCAGAATTGCAGTTATTATTAATGGGATTATGCTTATTTGCCAGTCAAAAGCCCTACTGTGCATCCAATTGCTCCCATAGTGAAAAACGACGCCCAACGCTATTTTCGTATTCCTTTTGTGCGACCTACGGATAGCGAAGCTAGCGAAGAAGCTACCAATAGTCGACGAGGGTGGTGGTATGCCCATTTTGACGGCCAGTGGATTGCTCGTCAGATGGAACTGCATCCCGATAAACCACCTGTGCTCCTCGTAGCCGGTAGGTCGATTTGTTCTTCTGCTTTTCCTCCATTTTTCCCTCCCTTTTTCTTTCGGTTCCTGTTTTCTATATTCATTACATTACCAGGTATTATTGACACAAGGGTGGTGTTTGGTTAGACAATTTTGGTATAAAAAATAAAATCCCAACTTTAAATTGGGTTCTGAGTAAGTTACCACAGAAACTCGTGACGAGTTGAAATAATGTATATCTTTATTTGAAAGTCAGTCGTCACAATTCTTAATGAGGAAAACAATTATTTTCTTTATATTTTCTTGTGTAGGCCGTGATGATATGCAGATGTGTGAATTGGGCTTGGATGAGACTGGCTTGACTCGAAAACGTGGAGCGGAGATCCTGGAAATTGAGTTCACCAAAGAGTGGGACAAACATGAAGGACCCGCCTACGTGCGCCCTGCTGATCGTTCCCAGAAGCGCCCGGCTATCACGCCTGTCAATAAGTAAACAGATAGGTCTTTCCTTGTTCAAAGAGGTTAGACGAACCCCCCGTAAGGTATTCTGTTGTGGATTAAAAATGTCGACGATGCCCAACACAGAAAGAAAAAAATCAACATTTTCTTTCGTTTTTATGTTTTTGTCTTTTCTTAGTAAACTCTAGTAAGATTTCCCTCTTATCTGTCTAGGATCGTTGGATCTCTTTGAAACTGTATGCGATACTTCTGAGTTCCCACCCTGAGTTTTTCTCGGCTATGCTTTTACTTCTATATCTGTTAGGAAGGAAATTGTGCCAGCTTTGACAAATTGAGACCGAAGTTTGACAGTTTCTTAATTTCCTTTCGAGTCAGTACATTCCTTGTGCAGTGCACTTCTATGTTTAGGCAGGGGTCGGTGTGATTATTGCTATACATGTCTAGCATTCCAAACTGTGTTCTTCCGAGGTGTTGCCCTTTTGGCGCCGCAATATAGGTTAAATTACAAACTTCAGCTGCTGTTGCCTAGCAGTGTCTATTTTTCTTTTTCACATGAAATACTGTCCAAGAATTTTTATTTTGACAGTTTGAGAAGTTTCCCTTCTGTTTTCTATTAGAAAATAAAATTACAGGTATTATACTTAGTGTACAATAATTAATGACTCGGCTATGGTAGCTTATAACGGATAGCCGATGTTTAACCATACTAGACAGACGCAGATATTCCTAGCAGAAAAGAAAACGTTAAGTCGTTTAGAATTCTGCTGTTCCTGTCACTTGTAGTGATACAGCGGATAAGCTCAGTGCTCGTTAGGTTTGACATTGGTAGTTATAGATACGGTTCTAATCTAACGAGTCTGGGTGGTCGCAAAGGGTGTAGAGGAGTATAAAGTTCGGTAGTTACTTCTTTGAGACACAATGCATGTTGTAATTTGAAGGGACCCGTGGACTAAAAGAAGGCTGATACGTAGCTTTCACTACGCTCACTCTTTGCTTCTTCCCAAACTTAATTAGTAATCATCTTGCCTCGTAAAGGTAATCCTATATCCAGCTACTTTCACTTAGAAAACGACTTGCAGTTAGCTTCCGAACATCATTTCCGTGACCGAGGACTGAAGGGCCTAGTATATCTATATATAGATAGCAAGCGCTGTTAATTCCATACGCGTGGGAGTCGATCGGATCGGTTTGAAAGTCACGTGGGTTGTCCATAGCGCCTCACTTAAGTTTCCTGCATGTCAAGCGTCAAGGAAGTCCCGGCGGTTAACGTGTTGACCATTTATGTGTAATGGTGGGTAAGTGGTTAATGAGTGCCCGGAGAAGTAAATGTCTATGTCAATATTTGGCAAGTAGGGAAGTGTTGTTAGAATATAGGGACCAGCATCGTTAATACCCTCATATCCCGTGTGCTAGGGGTTTGGGGAACGTCTAACCTGTTGATTGCAGGTAATCAGGATGGACGGAACAGCAACTGAGGGGAGAGACTAAAAGCCTTACCTCAATGCTCCAATTTAGTCCGGTGTGGGCCGAGTTGGCTATAAGCAATTTTGCGTTCAAAGCGCGCGCTTACTAACATTGACCAGCGTTCCTTCCGTCTATATAAATATTAAATATATGTGTGAGAATAATGTGATCTTTAATGTGGATGCGGGGGTAGAAGGTACCCTAAGTACCGGTAATTTCTTTAGATAAAAAAGGAATTTCTCCTCCATTCTTCCCGTGATTATAGACAGCTCGCACTTGAGAGGAGTGGCGAAATTAACGGCCAAGATAAAAGGGTCGCTCTTTTGTCACTGAACACATATGACTAACGAGTCTGGCGCTAAGTAAAAAGCCTTGGAAAAGGAAGTAACTAGGGAGTCTTGGAGAATGACAATTGTAGAATGTATTTAGTAGAACTACATTTCGCTTTGCCTTACAGACCCATATAGTATCCTTTTTAAGACCCTGAAAGGTCCCATAACAAAATTCCACCACTTACCAGCCTTAACTTTCCCAGGGAGTGAAAATGATACTCAACGCAGCTCCTTAATTGTCGTTGTGTGCGTATCTCGAGAAATTGTCAAGTTCTGAGATTTATGACGAATGGAGATAGCCGTGTTTCGCTGAGTTTTTGACGTTTGTATGTTTCAGAGTTTTATTTTTCTTAGGGAGTAGAGGCTTTGCGCTGCTGCACTCGTACTGGATTGGCTTGATCGTAAGTAGAAGTGATAATAGAAGGATGTGAAGTTATAAATGTATAAGAGTGAACTAATTCCGGCGTCTTCTTTTATCCCCAGTCAAAGTTTTGCTCAGGGTGTTGAGATGAGTCTCTACCTGTGTAATATATAAGACACATAGAAAACGAGCAAAAAGCAAATTCAAAGAGATTAGACTCGTGCTTCATAAAAATTGGAAGAAATATTTCTGATCTATTTTTGGCATAAAGTTTGTTAGGCTTCCTTCATAAAGAAGAAATAAATGGGAAATGTTGATGCAAAACTTTTGAGCTTACCACTTTATAGAATAGACATGGTACTGGAAGTTCGTCTTCACCATTCGGGCAATGACGTACGCCATCGCAAAGTTGGTAGTCGTCAATACAATTCCATGTACCTTCTTTGTTGGGAGATGGGCAGTAGAACTCTGTTTGGCCGTCTTTCGTCTTGGGACACTCTGTATGGAATATCATAATTGTCTATTACCAACTGCAACTGGCATTTTAAATAGATTATATTGCTGTTCTTTTAATATTTTTTTGCACTTACCACCTGACCGAGAAAGGAAGCGATAATGGTAGAATGGATCTAGATGAATGGGATAGCGTTTCTCAAAGTTTTTCTTCAGACGACGGACGTGGAGTTCGTTTTTTTCATTCGGTAAAACTTCTTGGGTATCTGGTGATTTAGAGTCAGCAATGGGAGGTGGACAGCAATCGGGATAACTTTGCTGGACACGGTATTCAGATATACCAGGAGAGGGTCGTTCTTTTGCCTCCTCCGCCTCCAGTGAGCTGTCCTTAATTTCGTTAGATCCAGATTTGGATGGTGACGGATGGATAGTTCCTAACCAGTAAACCGGTACTTTCACACCGTCTTCATCTTGGTATTCCAATTCTGGGATTGGAGGTGCTACACTTTGGGTTAGACGGGTTAACAAGATTGAATATTTGGATGAGCCTATTGGGAGTAGTAAGTTAGTCTCCCGGCATGTTCCCAGCCACATCAACAAACATAACGTCCCCATGTACACCCATATGTGCAATTTAATCATCTAGGAAATTAGGTACCGCACTAAGTAAATTTGTAAGTTCCAAAATTGATGCGACCCACGGTTTCACTTTCGATCAAGTGGAATATCGCTTTCAGGCTAAAAGAACTACTGTCTTCATGACCGGCCTTTCCTGGTGGGTATTGTAACCTGAATGATATCTGCGCTGCTGCTGTAGGTGTACGACAGGTGCAGTTTTGAACTAATGCCCATTATACCCCATAGCCGTCTTTATATGCGTCGTACCCAAAAGGTCCAACAAGTCGACCCGACTCATGGACCTGCGCCTGTGGTGTTGGCTTTTACGTAGAAAGTGTATATCGCGGATCCTACCACGTATACTTGGGGCCATTTTTTTTTTTAAAGGCGAGTAGGGTACACTTCACTTAATATTAAGAAGCCTTCAATTGTTCAGATTTCTTTCCGGGATAGATTATTTTCAAAAAGTTAGTAATCGTTTTACAACTTGGGTAATACCGTGTGGAACTTATTGGCAACTTAATACTTGCCGACTTTCATACATTTTCTTTGTTCCTGGCACTTGACGCAACATATTTTAACGTGTGTGAATTGGTTTTACCTACATCGGTCATCGCTTGTTGACATAAAGGTGTTGAACAGGTCTTTATTCAGAATGTGTGACATAGTATAGCAGTGTACTCCAAATCGGGTTCCGATATAAAAACTTGTGCCATATAAATTTTTAATGAGCTTTGATATCTTGTATTTTGCTTATTCAGGACTTCCACTGTCAAAGAGACAGCATTGACACGTCAAACTTTCTGTGTGGTACAGTAAAGTATAGCTAAAGGTGTAGATCGGGAAGAAAAACGTCCAATCAGAGCGCGAGATTGCCAGTTTATCCGATAGACCAACACGTTCTCCGGATTTAGTTACATACGTACGTAATGTATCCCGGAGTCAAACATGACACTTCCTGTGTCACTGGCCAACGATGAAGTTTTCTTTTTTCAGCTCGTGGAGTGAAAGAAAGTGCAAGTTTTAACGACTCTCATCAACGAAAATTGAGGAGAATCGTTAAGCTAACCTAACCAAACTTAATAACCTAAGCTAACCTAACCTAATCAAACCTAGCTAACCTAAACCTAACCTAACTAAGCTAACCTAATTAACCTAACCTAACCTAAACTAACGCATTTCCAATCCAACTACCAATTTTGAACTCGAGTGACACCCGTTTGTCATTCGTTTTCCGAGAACGTTTTGAAACCATAATACACGGTAGTGTCATTTGTATCTGTGAGTTCCGAAACTGGAGAACCTGTTGATATAGACTTGTTTCCAAATTAACGCCATCTCTCAGGAGAGTCGTCGAATCCGTCATTATCGGGCAACCTCTGGCACTTGCCATAAGGCTGTGTTGTTATTGTTTCACTGTTTTCTCCTTCTTGGTAGATTTAATTCTCGCAAGTACCATCTTGCTGTGTTCCTTTGTGTAATCCCGGCTGGGAAAGTTGGATAAAAGTAGCCAAGAGCCCGGAATTTCTTTCCACAGATTACCAAAAGAACCGAAGTTTCTAAGGCAGCAGTTTGCATTGAGAATAAAAGATTAAAACAAAATATTCGGCCAAACTTTAAAGTAAGTTGAAATATGTGCAGAAGTCTTAAGAAGTTCAACTTTGTGTGGGTCGTCGTTTTTCGTGAAGCTTCTGTTGCACTTTGCCCGAACGCGAATTTCTTTCTCAGACGCGGAGATTTGAGTCTCTGTGCCCGTAACATACCCTGTTTTATGGTTATAAGTTGGTGGCTTAGTAGAGTTTAAAAGTTATTTTTTTCGGGCCAAAAGGCGTTTATAGTAAAAAGTAGCAGCTTAGTAAAAAAAAAGGAAATTTTTATTCAAAAATTCAATCTTCTTCACTAGCAAAATTTTCTTCAAATTTTTCATCCATATTTCCAGTGTGTTCAAGAGAATAATTAGTTTTATGTTGAGAGATTAAATTCACAAAACTATCTATCTTATTTTGAGAGTTATTTTTAGCTTTTAGAGTGGTAGCTTAGTAAAGATAACGTAAAAAGTTTTGGTTTCAAAATAGTTTACTATAAGCTAGTAGCTTAGTAAAGAGTAGTAACTTATAACCCTAAAACAGGGTAGTGGTCTTTGAGGAAAGTTCACTCCTATTAAAGTGCCTGGCCGATGACATTTGAGAAGAAAAGTATTCTTCTATTATTCCTCTGTAATCTGAGGTAGATTTACTATACATTTTGACCACATTTTGACTATACATTTTGATTGCTGTTTTCATCCGTAGCGAAAAACAAAGGGAAAGTTGCGAACTAATCTACTATCTACATTGATAGCGATTTTCACTGGCTACTCTAGAGTACTCTAGAGTACTCTTGTTTACTCCGAGTAGCGGCGGCGTCTTTCACTGAGCCAGACAGAGGAAGAGTTACTCTTGTTGACGCCCTTCACTGGAAATCTCACTCCGTTTCGAGTCAAAAAGAGTACTCTCGGCTACCCCGTCTTTGAAGTCGGAGTAGGATATCCAGAGTGCGTTCGTTAGCGCGGGAAACATGGATCCAAGCGTAAAAGCGTAAACAAGTATGGCTGCCGTTTACTCCTAAAATTACCAGCGCCCTCCACTGAGAGTAGCGAATCCGAGATCTCACTTCGAATCTGCTGTTTCGGAGTACGCTTTGCCAGAGTAGAGTGACACTCTCTCTCACTCAGTCTCAGAGTGGCCAGTAAAAATCGCTATGAGCTTACGGGACTTCCCTCAGGTTTTGCCCGATAATGGCTGCCCCTTAGGTTTCTGTGGGCTTCGCTAGATGTCTATAAGTCTATAATAGATGTCTATAAGACTAATAGATAAAACTAGTTATTAGCTATGCAAGTAGCATAGCTTATTCTATCGTTTTGAGGGCCAGAAGCGTGCCACCTCCCACTGGGTGGTTTTGGCACAGCAAGCTTCCNCTCCCACTGGGTGGTTTTGGCACAGCAAGCTTCCCGTAAGCGCTGTGCATTTCGTGGGTGATTTCGTGGGGAGTTGGATAAGGCTATTTTGCTAGCGGCCGGAGGAGCAACTTAAATTAGCACGTCCGCCAAGCCAAATGAGCTCAGAGGGACATTTTGCCTTCCCTTTCTTCGTCGTTTTTTACTTTTTTACGCAAGACTTTCGCAAAACACTAACAAACGTCAGTGCCACCTCTGATTGTTTCCCATCAATAAGCTAAGGCAGGGGTGTCCAACCCTATCTTCAATTCGCCAACGTTGGCGAATTGACGAAAAATGTTGGCGAATCGGCTGTTCCAAAAAATTCACGGACAAACCTTGTCAAAAAGATCTTAATTTCGGAAATTCAAACGGTGAATCTCTTTTAGCACTCTCCACTTGTTTCTTGGGCTACAGCGCTGAACAAAAAACTTTAAGTGGTAGAACCATTCAAAGTTTTGCGTTGCAACGATTTTGGCGAATTGTAATGTGCTGGCGAATTTGGCGAATTCGGAGGGCATTTTTAAGTGTTGGCGAATTGGAACCCCGATTCGCCAACACGTTGGCAAATCGAAAAAAAACGGTTGGACACCCCTGAGCTAAGGTATACGGGAGCTTTAATGTGAAGCGATTAAAGCTGTTAATTTTTGAAAAGTTACAAAAGAAATTGAATGCGTCAGTGTGATACGTTTTTCTATTGATTTCTATGGTCACGGAAGATATCGCTTTTGTATTACTAGATATGGATTTCTTGATTTATAATAATATAAAAGATTAGTTTCGGGTTCTGCTTTCAATTAAACTAAGCTTTCAAAGGATCGTTAGGCATTAGGAAGTTTGCAATAATTGGACTTGGTCTTGAATTTCTTGCCATGCAAATACTATGTGCTCTGCTTCCGTTAGGCGACCGCAGATTGCAAAGCGAATAATGTACCGACCGTTCAAATGGGCTGGAATAATATGGATTTTCTTGTTTTCGTTTATCAACTTATATAAATTTTCAGTTTTGGCATCTTCACCCTGCAAAAATTAAGGTAAAGCATTAGATAAAATTACATTCAATTTCTGAAATATATTACTTTAAGCCTGAAACAGACCAGGCCTAACGTTGTAGGCGCCGAGATCTCAAAACGCCGGTCTTCCTCAACCAATTGGTGGAATTTTTTAGCTAAAGATACATGTTTCCGGATGTAAACTCTCAAGCCCTGGGCGCCATAGTTTCTTAGTACAAACCACAGCTTAAGAGCCCTAAATCGGCGACCCAAAGGTATTTCCCAGTGCTAAGACACATTTAAAAAAGTTAGGTTAATTAAACATGTGGTTTGAAAAGATCTTACTCGGTAGTCTGGTACCATTCCTTGCTGGTCATGTTTAAGATATAAAGGATCCACATTAAACGCATCCACCAGGTCATTCGCGTTCGAGTACCTTCATTAACCTTTGAAATCATATCCGCAAGTTAATTAACTTCAAGTTTGCTTACCACATGGCGGAGCAATCGAAGGTGACTAACATCCATTTATGCGGGTTGAAATTGAAGGATTGCGCATGCTCTACTCCATTAAGCAGCGGCCGGAATTCCTCGCAAATAAAAGCCGCACCTAAGTCACTTTTGTTTATGTTTTGGGATATTCATAAGGAAGCGAGCGTACCGGCATAGGCAGCGTCAACGTGTAGCCAAACTCCCGCCTGTTGACAAACCGGTCCCAAAGTCGTTAAATCATCAAAAGCACAAGAACCAGTGCTGCCTAAAGTTGCTATTACCTATAAATTAGAAAGTTAGTTTCGCTTGGACCTATTGGTGATTGCTATATTTAAGAATCGCTTACATAGAAGGGAATTAAGCCTTTCGCACGATCTTCCTCCATGGCTTTTTCCAAAGTCTCCGCTTGCAAGTCGTTATTAGGTCCTGTCGGTAGCGAACGATAGAGAACGCCACCTAACATAGAAGCTCGCTCCACACAAGAATT
Source organism: Lepidurus apus apus (assembly GCA_022832285.1). Taxonomy (NCBI): domain Eukaryota; kingdom Metazoa; phylum Arthropoda; class Branchiopoda; order Notostraca; family Triopsidae; genus Lepidurus; species Lepidurus apus. The sequence goes on along the minus strand of JAGJRO010000407.1, from coordinate 6,702 downwards.
GGATTGCTCTATTGAAACGATTTAAATCCAAGTCTCCAAATTTTTAAGCTACTTTACCTGAGCCATAGGCGATCAGCTTCCCCAATATGTCGCCTCGTTCTCGATTTGGCTGTTCGCTAAGTAGTTTCTTGACTATTTTACTCCGTGCCGCTAATAGAGCAACCAAGGCACACTCACTAGCAGCTCCCTGGCAAGGATAATTCAATAAAAAAATGTGTTGGAGACAATAGCTGGTTTGGAAGAAGTGTGTAGATACCTGAATGATTCCACCTCCAGTGCCACCCGAACTTGACAAAAAAACCTCTGGTAATTGCAGTAATTTACCTAGCCAATCCATAACTATGACTTCCAGTTCAGTGCACGCTGGACTAGAGCTCTGTCGAAATTTAATAAGAGATATTCATTAAAACAATTTATGAACGTTTTCTTTTCGGATGTACCCAAGTGAATCCTATACAGGCAAGGGCCGAGCTTAACATGTCGCCTAGAAGAGCTGGCCATGATTGACCAGTAGTGTAATAGGCATGGAAATGTGGCGAACTCCAGTGAGTAACGCCTGGCATGACTACGCGCTCAATGTCTTTGAAGATGTCTTCCCATGGCTCCCCTTGTTCAGGGGCTTCTTCGGGCAATAATTCGCGCATATACCCAGGGCTTACGGACGGTGTTACTTCCCTGTAGATGTATTATTTTTAGTAATGCAATTTTTTAAGTTATTCAGTAAAGATAAATTAGCTAGTTTCACTTACCGGTCCTCGATAGTGTCGATGTACCCAGCCACGTACTCAATCATTTGTTGTCCCGCCTTACGGAATTCCTCCGAAGAGTCCATGATTAATTGGATGGAAAATAAAATAAAACAATCTTCAGAAATGCTGCCAATGTGAGAATGTTCTTTCCAATGACAAAATCGTAGATCACGCACAGCCTTTTATACTTGCCTGGACCCTTTTTTGAGCCGATTTTTTGACTTTTTGTTACTCCTTCCCTTCAAATCTGACTTGCATGACATATTAGACTCCTAGCCTGACGCATTTACTCTTGACATGAATATTGATTCAAAAGACTTACGCTTGTTAGACCTTTTTTAATTAGCCCCGTAATCCTATAATATGTACCTGATTTGAAAACAATATTTCCATTCCGAACTGTAACTTAGTATTGGTCGATACCATGGAGTTTTTCGCAAAAACTCTTTTGAGGAAAGGGTTAATATTCTGAAAAATGTATCGACAGTAAAGTTAGGCATACTATTAACTAGTGCGTAACTCATATCCAAGTTGTTTTCATGCATAAAAAATTAATAGTATGCAATTAAGTTTTTAAGTACGTGAAATACGTGGGCTAAAAAATCCATTGGTTGTGCACTTGGTAATTAGAAAGAAAATTTATATATACTTTTTTTTTTTTTTTAAATTATGCCGTCGTAGGCCACGCGCCTATTGACCGCTTCTTTTATTATTCATGTTTCAATTATTACGTTTGTTTTGCTACATCGCATTTACCCATTTGAAGGCCATTGCCTCTCTTTTGCACAAGTTTTTATTTTAATATCAATTTTCGAATTTTAATAATTTTTAGAGGATTGGGATGGTAACAAATCCTATACTTAAGGCCTAGGAGTGTTAATTGTTTCCGATTTGTAGATTGAATTTAAAAAAGCTACTGTATGGGGAATTATTTTGGGATTTGATAAAGTGGTAAGTGCACTAAAGTGTAATTGGTTTTTGCTTAAAATTCTTAGAAGTTTGGCCCTCTCATTATTAAATTTATTGCATTGAAATAGTAAATGGGGGAGGTCTTGTTTGGCTTGGGCTTGGCATCCACAAATATCACTATTTTTTTTTTGAGAAAACTAAGTGTCGGGAAGTGCGTCGTTCTTGCTTGGATGAGTTTCGATAAAATGATTCTTGGCAGCTTTGTTGCAATTATGGGTCTTCCTTGGGGGCTTACGTTCAGGTCTTTTAGAGGACTAGTATTTTTGTTCCAGATCTTGCTCCATTCTTCAATAAGACCTCGTTTGATCAAAACTTCAGCTTCCTGTAAAGTTTTTGGGGGTTGTAGCCAATATTTTCCGATTTCCGTTCTTGCTAGTTCAGTATAGGTTTTGTATCTAGCTTTTTTGGCTTGGATATTTGACGTGGGCTATTGTAGCCCATTCTTTGTAACGTAAAATTTGTGGAGGGATTCTTTGAGAAGGAGATGTAATGGAGGTAGGCCTGTTTCTATTTCTAGAGCCGCTGTTGGGGGTTGATCTTAGAGCCCCTGTGATCGCCAGTAGTCCTTTCCTATAAATTTGGTTTATGGGGTTTTGGTGGCTCTTTGATATGTTAAACCATGCTGGGTAGCCATATCTAATTTTGCTTATTAAAGTTGCCTGGAGTAGGGTACGTAGTTGGCGGCACGTCACTGCTTTGCTTATTTTGCAAATAGTGTTAATGCTGTGAAGAATGAGGTTGCATTGTGCAGCGAGGTATGATACGTGACTTTTCAAATTTTCCTATCCTTATAACATTGGGGGACAGTTGGCCGGAGGACTAGCGACTTTGCCTATGAGCGCATTCAAAATCGATCCCAGATCTCATAGGGACCGTACCGTGACCTTTCTTTTGAATGCTCAAACAAGTATGTAGGTGCTTTGGTTAATTTACAAGCTCAATCACAAAAGGATTACTTTTTCTTCGCGCCGTGGCTTGCGGGCTCCGCTGAACGCCATTGTAAGAAAGTGTTCTTACAGATGTTGTAGGTTCTTTTTGGCAGAAGGAGAGGCTGTGGTTATTTGAATTAACGCGAGAAATTAAAGTCCGAAAAGGACTTAGAGAGTTTGTACAAAGGTGTCCGAGAAAGAGAACTAGAGTCCCGAAAGGACTTAGTCGATGGATGAGAGAGTCGGTGGAAATAATTTAAAGTCCAAAAAGGACTTAGTCTCTGAACGAGAGAATCGACGGCATAAAGTTAGAGTCCGAAAAGGACTTAGAAATTGGGCGGGTAACTGGTTTATTAATGTGCACTACAACAGGAGGGAGCTAGAAGAGAGGAGACTTTCCTCCACCAAAATTCACCGAAGACTCTCCACTAAAGGCTAATCATGACTCTCCGATTGATAATCATCAATCCGGCGAAGAAAACAATTCATAAGCGTGGGCGGATCGCAAATAATGAAAGCGTAACAGTATTGGGCAATAAGCGGACTAATAAGATCATTTCCCTAGTAGGCGACATCTAGGAGGAGCGGGAGAATTTAGGTGGGGCATTCAAGAATAGGCGGCAGTACAAAATCACATTCTTACACCATGTAGGAAGCGTTACCCGCATAGTGGGAACCGCCGCGTTCTGTCACATTGCCAGGGGAAGGGCTCTCGACTGCGAGGCCGACCCGAAACTTGCCCAAAGGCTCCCAGCCGCGGATCTCGGTCCGGCAGGACGGCAATCCCGTGATGGCGCGAAGAAAACGTCGTTTTTTGTAAAAAAAAAACAAAAAGAAAAAACAATGCAGTTACTCAGTGATTACTGGATTGACTGGATATTGTTAAAAAAAATGGACCGCTCTGTTTTGCACCAGTAGTTTATTTGGAACACCATGCTTTCGTTCAGTTTTAGCTAGAACTCAATCGTTTAAATGTTACATAATAATAAAAAGTAAAATTTTAGTGACAAGTCTGGCCAACAGAGGTATGGAGACATACTTTCTGCTCACAAGCTTGGGCAATATCGTATTCCAAGCACTCTGTGTTAGGTGAATGATCCCTGTTGTCGTAGTCATCATAATATCCGAGTCGTGGAGCAGGAGTAGGAGCGTAGCGAAAGCATTCTTCCCTTTCAGAAACGCTGCATAGATTGGTAGAATTAGGGTACAAACTAGAATCCGAGCTGAAGACAAAGTAACGGGTCGTTGGTGATGAAAGTTCATGGTGGACCTTATGCACAGTTTCGGTGCGTAGGTCAAGGTAGTAGAGGTACTCGTCCCCCATAACGACTAACCCATTGGGAACAACTTTTAAGTTCCTCTGTCCCTCAAACAGACTCGCCTCCTAAGGAAACCTGATTTTAGTGAATCATTCAAGCGATCAAAGTGATGATTATATGTACAGTGCCGTCAGCCCATCGTGGCTGAATGGTCCTCATGACTTCGCCGTTGCGATCGAGAGCAACTATAAGTCGCTCGGAGGAATCTACAACGTACAACGTCCCTGATTTGTAGTCCATGGTCAAGCACCAGGAGCTGATATTGAAAGGTCGATCGAGACCCCAAATGGTAGTCACGTTGCTGCAGTCTAGCCAACCGCGTCGAATGAACGGTGACGACTGGGCGATCCAAAATAGGTAACTATGAAAGTATGCACCAGTTAAAGAGTATTGCCCGTGGATGCATCGGTGTTGAAAAAGTGATTAAAGGGACTACTGGACCAACGTCTGAAGCTTCCTTAATTTGTTTAAATGAATCTATGCTTACCCTCCGTAAGGATCCACCATGATTCGCTTGATGTCGAAGCATTTGAGTTGGATCCAACTGTAAGGTCTCTCAGTCGATTGAACGAAGATGAAATTACTGGTAGAGAGGATGTACAAATTCTTCGAAATCCAATCGAAACTCAATTCGGAAATGTCTTTCCACGGAGCCTCGGTGGTTACTTGGACTTCGAACCCTTTCACAGGGTACTGAAACGATAAGTCGCAACTCGCTCTATTGTTGAGATCAATCTTTAAGATTTGTTTAAATAATTCAATACTTTCCGTAAAGTCTTCCCACTGAAGTACAGAAGATTGCCTTTCAAAGGATCCCAAGCGAAAGGTGTATCGGTAAGGACGGTTTTAGCCTCATTCTGGATGGTCGACTTACTCCAGAAATTACGCAGCGTAAGACGTGCTTCTTTGCTGGATGATCCGCTTACGTAAGCTGTCCTGGAATTTGAGGTAAAACAACAAGATGCTTAGATGACAGTTGGTGGTATGGACCTGGAAACATACCAGAGTGGTTCCGTCGGTGGCAGGTAGCTCACTAATCCGTGCTGTTTGAAGCTGTTGATGACATCATTAGCTTGTAGACTAAGGGAGCTGTACCAGACGGGTTCGCTGGGATTGTAGGTTTTACTGTGGAAATGAGCTAGTAAAAACAATAGGTTCGTCAAGGCTTCTTCGGGTACTCCGATGCTTCCAGGTGAGCTTGTTGTGTTGCCAGTTAGGTTTGTTTCATTCTCGGTTTGCTGCAGGCTTCCCAAAGCTCTTGCTGTTACAATCCCACGACTTAGGTGAGGATTTGACATGGCAGTCCGTTGTAGGTGACTTTTTTGGTCGCTTTGAATTTGAACAACCATAGCTCTAAGGTCTTCGATTTCCCTGGTAACGTTAGTCTGCGAAACCAAGAGAAGGTTTGAAATGACACTATTAGAAGTAGGAATCCAATCGTACCTGTCTGCCCTGTGCATCCAGTTGGTCAGCTAGGACGCTTTCCGGTAGGAAACTAACGTCCCTGATAAGCATGGAAGGATAAAACTTAACTGCTAATCGGAACCCGCCGTCATTCTTAGGAGGTTCAGATTCATGTATGGTTATTTTCTTCTTGGAGTCGGCGCCTTTAGAGAGACGTATGCTCTTCAGAGACATTGGTTTGATAGTAAATCTGCTACCACTCCAACGTACAAACTTACGAGCCTGGGTCACAAACTCTTTGTCGTCATCCGCTACGAACGTTAGGCGTATTTCTTTCTCAACAGCTTCACGTGACATCGGATCGTTGTCTCTATTTGGTGTAACGTCCGTGAATAAGTTTTCTAAAGCTTTCTTAATTGACTCGTTTCTTGGAGGAGGGGGTATCTGCGTAGGACGATGACTGGGGTTATCCTTAAGACGTCTGTGAATCTCCGTAAGTCTCTTGGTTAAGATATCTGGACGGGGTATGCCAGTATCTGTGGGCCAAAACACCGAATCCCATTGGTCTGATGTAAGCTTTGCTGCGTCTCCCCCACCTTGGACTAGGTAACCGTTCAAGGAGTCGTTTAGCCGTTTTAAGTAGTTACTTTCTAGTATGACCGAGTCCACGAGGTATTTGGATTGGATATTTTGCAAAGACTGCCTAATTAGAAGGCGTGCATCTTCTGGTAGTAAGTACGCGGAGTGCTTTCCGGGCAGTAGTTCTTTGACGTTTGAAAGGAGGTCACCATTCAATACAGCATCGAATTCAATGGAGATAGTGTCTTCATGTAACTGCTGACCTTGGAAGGCAAACAGGAGCTTTAGGACTTGAAACTGCTCGGGTTTACTCTTCATGAGCGTTACGAGGTGTCCGCACCCTTCGGCGGTTTCGCAGTGCAAGTTAAAGTGGACCTGTTTGGGTAGTGAGGTAACTTGCATCGCGTCTCCGTTGATGACAAAGCCTGTACATCTGGGGCAGCGCAGGGCTACGGTTTGGATCGGAAGCATTTGGACACGGTTGATCGGTAACATAGGCTCTTCCGTGTCCTTCAAGTGTTTCCATGCGGCCTCGATCATTGGGTAGTCCCACATGCGAACCGCGAACCTTACCTCAAATTCCCGAGTCACGTTATTCCAGTAAGTGGCCGCTGTAGTCGGATCCAACTCACATAAGGGAGTTAGGTAATACCTCTTACGTTTCGCGTCTGTCTGCTCCTGGTTTTTAGTGTGCTCCCAGATTTCAACTCGTCGGGAATGGTAATCGATATGGTCAAATACAACAGATGAAAT
>JAGJRO010000408.1:0-35201 GCA_022832285.1 Lepidurus apus apus | reverse complement strand
TTCTTCACAAAAAAATCAAGTAATCCATAGTCTCGGAGGTAATAAAGGTCAGGTAAACAACGACGCTCCCGGAAGTAAAAGCGTAGAAAGATTCCATGTGCTTCAAAAACGGCGCGTTAAGAATAATAGAGCTACGTCACTTGCAGGCGGAGCTGAAGGTCTGCCACGGGTACGCTCCGCCTTTTGACTTAACCTTGTATATAAGAACCTTGATTTACACGCGCATTTAGTGGCGTGACAAGAGGCTAAATGACGCCTATTTGGGGGAAATTTTCCCCCATTTCCCCCAACATGTGGTGCTACCTCCTGGTAAAAAAAGCGAATATGAAGCTTAGAATTTGCAGGAGTCTAGAGCTTTTGCCAAATTCGCTAGTGAGATCTAGCGAGAGTTGCAAGAACTAAAATCCACCATTTTGAGTCCATTCTGCGCATTTCGTTCTTTCGAACACAGAAGACAAAACACCTGGCTTTAGTTGTCTTCTTCCCGACGGAGTGTCGTAAGAGTAGAAATCCTCGACAGTGAAATGCTTGGAGCAGATTGAAGCATTATTGGTAACCTGTTACTTAAAAGCTTTGGTTTTAGACGTAAAGAAAGTAAATTATGTTAAGTTACTCTGAAAGATGTCTCAAAGTTCTGCCTTATACACGAAACAAATTTCTCCTGTAACTTTGGCTCCTTTGGTAATTGATGAAATGTTATCTTCGGCCCTTGCTTTCCTTTGTTTGATCTTCCTGAGTGTTCTGTACATAAAGGAACATAGCAGCTGGGCATTTTTCAGGTTTTATTAAACCTAAGCTAAGTCAAGATTATATACCAACTCTCTTTTTGCTTTTGCTTTTTTACCTGAGCTACTTGTAAAAGCTGTAAGCAAAACCAATATTCTTGGAAAACAGTTTGTTGTTGTTTGTTTACCTTAACTTAAATGTACTCAAAATGGCGGATTTCGCCAACTCTTGCCGCGAGAGGCGTAATTTGGCAANTTTTACCTGAGCTACTTGTAAAAGCTGTAAGCAAAACCAATATTCTTGGAAAACAGTTTGTTGTTGTTTGTTTACCTTAACTTAAATGTACTCAAAATGGCGGATTTCGCCAACTCTTGCCGCGAGAGGCGTAATTTGGCAAAAGTAATTAGCAACACGTTCTCGAAAGTCTAGGACAACTATCTCGTGTGGTAGGTTTGAAAGGCTTGGCACACGGCTCTGGTGTGCTTTTAAACGTTTCCAGCAGTTGAGTTAAATTAAGTTAGGTTAATTAGGTTAGGTTAGGTTAAGTTAAGTTAAATTAACCTAACCAAACCTAACCTAGCCTATCCTAACCTAACTTAACCTAACCTAACTTAACTCAACTGCTGGAAACGTCTAAAAGCACACAAGAGCCGTGTGCCAAGCCTTTCAAACTACCACACAAGATAGGTGTGCTAGGCTTTCGAGAACGTGTTGGTAATTAACCCTAATTACCAACACGTTCTCGCGTTCAACGCGTGTCTTGACGCCTTTTCGGATGACATCCACAAGTTGTCTGCTTCGGGTATTTAAGTGCTCCTTTTGATGCCTTTTCGGAGCGAGTCTCCTAACCTAACCTAGCCTAGCCTAACCAAACCTAACCTAACTAAACCTAACAATCCTATAACCTAACCTAATCCCTGGAAAAAAAATAACATGCCGCAACTGGGAACTACACTAAATAGAAGAAACGTCAACATGACGTTAACTTGGGGGATATTAATGTCAGTTAAATTCAATATTCATTAGTTCACGTTCCCGGACAGAAACTGCTCTCGTCGTGCTCTCGTCATACCCACAGCACGCCACAGAACGGTTAGCTGTCAGATGGGTAAGCTTTTGGTAGGTTCGATCCTCCGAATAGGCGTCATTTAGTAGCTTCTAGTGGCGTGCAAGTGTTGACATCCCAAATTAGCGTTTGAAGTGAAAATAATTTGCAAAAATGGAAGCAGATGCTACTAAAGACCATGGAAGAGTTATTGTACACATTGACATTGACTGTTTTTACGCTCAAGTGGAAACTTTATTGCATCCAGAATACCAGGACAAACCTTTGGGCGTCCAGCAAAAGCATTTAGTGGTCACGTGCAATTACTTAGCCCGCGCAAAAGGCGTGAAAAAGCTAATGGCCGTAAAAGACGCCATGACGTTGTGCCCCGATTTAATTTTAACCATTGGAGAAGACTTGGCAAAGTATCGTGCAGTTTCCAACCAAGTGCATGACCTCCTTCTGTCATTTAGCGATCACGTTGAGAAACTGGGAATGGACGAGAACTTCATTGACGTAACAGATTCAGCCGTTGCCCAGGTGGCGTCCGGCGAAGCATTTCAAATCCAGGGCCACGTGGCCAGCACTTTGAAAGCCCGCGCAACCGGAAATGAGTCTGATCCGGACAATCTTGACGAGTTAGAACCTGCTTTGTGCGATTGTGGTTGTTATGGCCGACTAACCGCAGGTTCACAAATTGCTAATGCAATTAGAGAGCAATTAAAAGATACTTTAAACTTAACGTGCTGTGCTGGCATCGCCCATAACAAAGTATTAGCCAAATTGGTGGGTAGCACCCACAAACCGAACCAACAAACGACCATTTTCCCGGCTACAGCCGCAGGTTTTATGCGAAACTTAAATCCTGTGCGTTCCATTCCTGGTGTTGGCCACGCTACGTACTTGAAATTGCAAGCCCTAAACATTGAAACGGTTTTGGAACTTCAGTTGTGTTCAAAATCGACCTTGATTGGTACTTTTGGTTCTTCGGCTGCGAATTGGCTTCAGAACTTGAGTTTGGGCATCGATCCCAGCCCCGTCAAGCGTACCGGAAAGTCTAAATCCATTGGTTGTGAAGACGGGTTCAAACCTGTCAAAACTTTGACAGAACTCCAAGAGAAATTTACTGGTGTATCAAATCGTGCTTGGAAACTAGTGGTCGAGGATGGTCGAATGCCTCGACAGGTTAAAATCACTCTTAGAAAAGCCTCGAACTTACGAGTAGTTAGACAAACTGCTTTGCCTAATTTCTGCCTGACTTCTGACAGAACTGCAATTTTGTCTTTGATCCAAGAAGAACAATTGATCCAAGCAATTATAAGCGCAGTGGGACGAATGCTAGACGTTTGTAAGCCGTTTGTGATTAATTTGGTTGGATTGTCCTTCACCAATTTCCCGGATACTAATCCATCCACCAGTCCGGAGAATTCCATCGCAAGGTTTTTCTCAAGCGGACCATCAACATCTTCCTGTCCTCCGTTGAAGAAATTTAAAGCCGAAGAGTCTTCAAACGTTCCTAAGAATAATTTGCTACGCTATTTTTCTAAAGGATAAAGATAAATAATATACCAGGCAAGAAAATTAATTTTTAACGTTAATTTGTGTATTTGGTACTGGTAAAACTGGCATACTGGCTTACTACAATACCCAAATTGGCTCGAGGACGTTTAGGGAGGTCAAGGGACGTGCGAAAGACCTAGGAGAGAAATGACAGGCCTCTAGGATGTATATTGAATGTTTGCGAGTAAAAATAGCTAGCAGATAAATTTTGCAGGGGACGTGTTTTAGTTCAGGTTTGAGGATTTAGTTGAGATTTTTTTGCCTTTTTTAATTTTGAAATGGGAGACGTTTTAGGTGTCTTTGGGAGTAGGCGAAGGCTGGAGGGCGGGACTGTTGACTAGTTCGAAACTGATGACACTTTCTGCAGAACCTGTTTCGCTGATAGGCAACGATTCGGTTACGTTGGATGCATGAGAGTTTTGCGGTACGAGGTTTAAGTGAAGCTTTTCTAAGCTTTCTTCTCGAACGTCCTATAAAAGAAGAAAACAGTCTTTTTTAAGAAGCATTACTTACCTTTATAAAAAGTTAGATTTCGGAACGAAGCAAATATTAATTTTTCCCGCATGATTCAAGCTCAAAATAGTATTTCTTGATAAAAAGTATATTGAAAATTTAACTTCCTTTAAAGCTCCCGTATCCCTTAGCGTAGAAAATTTGCCGGCTAATAGCTATATGTTTCCTATTTTTTTACTTTCTGACGCAAGGCTTTCGCAAAACGATAACAAACATCAGTGCCATCTATGACTGATTCGATCCATAAGCTAAGGTATACCGGAGCCTTAAACCGTGCATTTAAATTATATTCAGATCAGTAGGTTAGATTCAAATTATATTAGCTTGTTTACGTTACGTTAAGTAACTTCAAATAAATTTTCAATCCTTTAAACATTAATTTAGTTTCCGTCAGTTAATATTCCTGCTTTTGATTGAAGAGAGATGTTTCTGCGCAATGCTTTCGCAAAACAATAACAAACGTCAGTGCTGTCTATGACTGTTTCGCATCAATAATGCTAAGGTATACGGAAGCCTTAAACCTTGAATTTAAATTGTATTCCGATCAATAGGTTAGGTTCAGTTTATATTAGCTTATTTAGATAATATTATGTAACTACATTAATTTGGAATTCTTTAAACATTAATTTAGTTTTATTAGTATTCTGCATTTTGATGAAAGCGAAATGTTTCTGATCTTCAATTTAAGGTAAATTTTACTTGTTTGATGACTTCGTAGTCTTCCATATCGGGACTTGATCCTTTGCTGCAGGCTGTTGCGCTTGACAACCCATTAGCCTCTCGCATGGCCTATAATTCGTAAAGAAAGTGAAAAAAGAGAAAATTTTGAGTAAAGCCACGAGTGAAAAAAATAGCGAAAAAAACGACGGACACAAATGCTTGTAGCGGGTCAAGTTATGGAAGCTGGCCAAAGCTGGCGTCTAATTGGCTAAACAGATATTAAAAAGATTTTTGTTTTTAAGTTAGTCGGTTTGCTGATACGTGATGCAGAGAGGAAGAGAAGCGGGGCAGACGGCACACATTTTGGTAGTTTTACATCGTTTAATTTTCGCGCGAAAATCCAAATCGGAAGATGAGCGCATAATTTCTGCATGCGCGTGTCAATGCAGCTTACATTTTCCAGTTCTGCCATCATGGCGTCACTTTCGCTAAGGGTTGTCGAGGCGGTCTGCTCCTCGGAATCAGGGTCGTAACAGAAACGAACAGCGCGAGCCACGAAGTTTTCTTCGACCCCGGGATCATCTTCCGATTCCCTGTCTTCGGACCGCGAACGGGGCGAAGTTAACTGCGTTGGCGGAAAATTTTGAACGTGGGACGCCGGCTCGATTGGAGTAGGTTCTTGAGCTAGCATCATGGCAGCTGTTGCCATGATTTGAGCCTCGATTTCTTCCAGGATTGACAAGGGGACCGGGACGACAGGGCCAGAAAACTTACGTTCGCGCTTTGGTTCTGGTTCCAGGACTGAAAAGTTGATGGGCGATAATGTGGGCGGCAGAGAATCGTCTGGTTTAGGGAGCGGGGCAGTATCACAGCTTGGAGGATCGTCGGAATCAGGTTGCGATTCCGGTTCTGGTTCGGGTAACGTCTCGCCGGCGTCAGTTAAGCGTTGCTGAATTGTGATTAGGGTGTTTTTGATGTCTTCAAGCTCTTTGAGGACACTGGTGTCCCGAATGGACATATCTGTGTCTTGTAACTGAGGGGAGACGGGAGAGTCGTTTTGCGAGACGATTTCGGGATCTTCCGAGCCTTCAGAAAGACTTCCTTGAAGGGAAATTTCCGGAATATCTCCTAGATTTGTATCAGTTAAAGTATCGCTCGGTTGAATCATTGATTCTTCTGATTCTAAGGCTGGAGTAGGATCTTCAGTTCGAGTTTGGATTTGTTCCATGATCACAGGTGACGACGGTCGGTCTTCAAGGACAGTTTCTATAGGCTTGGGTGTTTCCTGGACTGATTCTTGGGGATCGTGAAGGGTTGCTAGAGGATCGAAGATTTGAATTTCATTATAGCTGGTAGTTGGGACTTCCGGGACGGACAGCGTTTCTTCTTCGCTGGTAGATTCGGGTGAAGCTTTGGGAGTTTCAGTTTGCATTGAGCCAACTGGAAGATCCGATTCTGCAGGTGACAATTGCAATCTTTGGGGATCGAGGAGAGGTTCTTTCAGTGTGACGGGGTCTGTGAGAGGTTTTTCGACTCCTGATTCCTCTTCTGATTCTTGGGTGTCATTCGATGGTTTTAGGGTAGTAGTAGCTTCCGAAGGTGTTTCAAGACACAATTCCATGGCCGATTCTTCTGATTCTTCAGAAGATGTGGGTTGCTCTAGGATCAGATAAGTTTCCGGCAATTCGGTGGAGTCTTTCGAAGGTATTTCAAAACCCAATTCCGCGGTCGATTCTTCTGATTCTTCAGAAGCGATTAATGTTTCTAGGATGAGAGAAGTTTCTGGCACTTTGGCTGAGTCTTTGGAAGCTATTTGGAGGCCTGATTCTGCTAGTGATTTTTCTGATGCTTCAGAAGCGATTTGTGGCTTTAAGATCAGCAAAATTTCTGGGACTTCGACTGAAGCTACTTGGAGACCTGATTTCGCTGGTGGTTCTTCTGATTCTTCAGACGCGATTTGTGGCTCTAGAATCAGCAAAGTTTCTTGGACTTCGGCTGAGTTTTCGGAAGCTGCTTGGAGACCTGATTCCGCGGGTGATTTTTCTGATTCCTCAGAAGCGGTGAGTGGCTCGAGGATCAGAGAAGTTTCTGACACTATGGCTGAGTCTTCGGAAACTGTTTGGAGATCTGATTCCGCGGGTGATTCTTCTGATTCTTCAGAAGCGGTGAGTGGCTCGAGGATCAGAGAAGTTTCTGGCACTATGGCTGAGTCTTCGGAAACTGCTTGGAGATCTGATTCCGCTGGTGATTCTTCTGATTCTTCAGAAGTGACGAGTTGCTCTCGGATCAGAGAGATTTCCGGCTTTTCGACTGGCTCTTTAGAAACTGCTTGAAGATCGGATTCTGTGTGCGATTCTTCTGATTCTTCAGAAGCGATGGGTTGCTCGAGGATCACAGAAGTTTCTGGCACTTTGGCTGAGTCTTCGGAAGCTGCTTGGATACTCGATTCCGTGGGTGATTCTTCTGATTTGTCAGAAGCGATGGATGGCTCTAGGATCAAAGAAGTTTCTGGCACTTCGGCTGAATCTTCAGAAACTGCTTGGATATCAGATTCCACGGGCAATTCTTCCGATTCTTGGAGCTTGGTGGGGGTTTCCATGGTTATTGCCGGCTCGGCGCTTTTAATTGAGTCTTCTGAAGGAGATTCTTCTTCGGTAGGTAAAGTTTGCTCTGCAGTGATTTCTGCTGATTCTGTGGTTAAGGTTTCTTCGATTCTTGCAGGAGAATCGTCAGTAGGCACGTCTGTGATCACAGTCAATCCTTGTATTTCAGGGAACGATTCTTGAGTTTGTGAAGATTCTTCTGACGCTGCGGGAGACGCATCTACTGTAATATCTTGAGCTTCTACTGATTCAGTGTGCGAGTCTAAAATTGATGGTTCTTCTAAGTTTGCTGTCTCGTGTTGGTGGTCTTGGGATCTTTCTAAAGCATTGGGTGATTCTAACTGAACGAGAGAATCGCTAGCCTCGGTCTGTGTAACTAGAGATCCCTGTGATTCAGTAGGTGTCTCTGAAACAATGAGAGGTGATTCTGGTAAAGTAGATACATTGCCTACCTCAGTACGCTCTTCCTGTGAGTTCGGCGATCCTTGTGAATCAACTAGTTCGTTTTTAGGGACCGGTGAATCATGCGACTCAACAAGCTCATCATGAGGGATCAGTGATTCTAGAAAGTCTACTGGGATTTCTTGTATACTTGGTGTTTGTTCTAAAGTAGTCAAGGGCTCGGGGAGGTCAATGTGCAATTGTTCCTCGATTTCGCTTGTAACTTCAGCTAGTTCTTCTGCTTCGACAAAATTCGTTTCGTCCTTACCTAACTCCTTTGTTTCAGTAGGCTGTTCAGGCAGTATTGGTGATTCTTGTTGCGCATTTGGCGTTTCAGTTAGTTCCGATCTTGTTTGTTCAGAGCGTGGGTCACTTAGCTCAGGCAAGTCTTCCTCAATTGACTGCTCTTTAGCCTCGACTGACTCATCCGTACCTGACAGACGGGCTAAATTCTCAATATTTTCTTTTAAGTCCGCAAAAACGGCAGGTGGATCTAGTGACTCACTAACCTCCAGTGAATCCACAGACAAATTTCCTACCTCCGTAGGTACGGCTAAGATGTCTCCATCTTCGGAAGAAGTTGGTTCTTTTGATTTAGCAGGTACTTCTAAAGGCACATAGTTTTCCAGTTCAGCAGGAGATTCCGGGATTGGGGACGGGTCTCTTGCAATTGTAGTGGACGTCAGTTCAGCACCACATGAAATAACCTCAGCAATATCCACTTCGGAGTTCAGCTCGACAGCTTGGCCTTCCTCTTGCTCCTCCTTTTCTACTTCTGCAATGGGTCCACTCTCTTGACTCACTACAACCTCAGCTTTCGGTTCCCTTTCATCACGTTCTTCGCTTGACGGAACCATTTGCGAAGCTAACTGTTCCACAGGAAGACTTTCAGCGTAGGTTGGTGTAGTTTCTTCAAGATCTGTTGGCTGTTCAAGCGAGTCTTGACTTTTAGGTTCCGGCTCCTGGCTAATGTCCTTGATTTCATTTACTTGGTCTTCGCTTGTTAAACAAACCGGGAGCTGAAGGGCTACTTCTGGTTCTAAAGTATTTGTAGAGGCATCCACTCGGATGACTCTCTCTTCGGATTCTTCGGATGACTCTAATTCCACCAGTGACTCAACTTGCGTTATTACATCCTCTGCTGGGGATATGATTAACTCCTCCACAAGTTCCTCTTCAGTTGAAGAGCTTGGTATTACTGCCGGTAGAAGTAGGTCTCCCAAGGTCGCTAGCACTTGAGCGGCCGCAGCTGCGACGACCACTTCTGCCTGTTCTTCTTGGCGAGTGTCGCATTCCTGCTCAGCAACAGTTTGTTCGTCGATTTGACCTAAAGGTTTTACATTGTCTTCCGGTTCTTTTGGAGTGAATTCGTGGTCATTTTCCGTAGTTTTAGTGTCGTCAGTGGTGGGTAATTTTTGGCCTTCGACCGAAAATGTTTCTTGCTCTTTGATGATTTCGGTTTGCTCCTTGGGTTTGACCGCTTCGGCAATTTCGCCCAATTCCTCGAGCTCCTCGTAGGTCACGAACTGTGCAGCGTCGTCGTCGTTTCCTTCGTCTTCATCCTCGGAGTGCATGGGAGGAGTTGGGGGCCGGTAACCTACCTGTACGCTGCTCGATGAGGAAGAAAGTTCCACACCGGAGGCACCGAAGAGTGCCAGTTCTTCGTCCAAGTTTTCGGCGTCGAAATCACTCAAGGTATTGTCCGCAGCCTCGGCAGCGCATAGTGACGAGTCCTGGGTCTCCTCAGGGTCATCGTTGTAGTAATACTCGTCGTCGTTGGCTGGGATTATGACCTGCTCTGGTTCAGACTGAAATCGAACGCGATGAACGCGAGGGATCGAATCGAGCTCATCAGTTTGTTCACAGATCAGAGGGGCGTCCATTTCGGTCGTGTCGTCGTCGACCCGAGGTGCCATATGATCAGTCGGCATTTCTTCGATTTCAGTAGCTTGTAAGTTATTTCCCGTAGGAGGTAACTCCATTCCTATCACCGATAAAGTCATCTTGCCACTCAAGACGACCGGAGCTGTTTCGTACTCTGATTCGCTCAAGTCCAGCTGCTCAAGGGGCATAGCTTCCGCGCGGCATTCTGCTTCAGAGACCAAGAGCTGAGACTCTGCTGGTAAAACCGCTTCTAAGAAGACCAAAGAAATATCTTGCGGTCCCGATTCGGCCACACTCGGAGTGTTATCGTAACCGAGATTCGTCGAATCGCCCGAGTCGTGTTTATGGCGAGGAAGCAGATCCTTTACAGGAGTAGGCGAATGCGACATTTTGGCTTTATTTTCTAAAGCCACGCTAACTTCCATGTTCATAACCGATACGCTGGCGGGTTGAGCTTCTGTTTGTGGTAACTCCGGTTTGGGAACAGGTGCGGGTTCGACGAGGGCCTCTTCGACCGCTGCAGCCAGTTCTAAGGTTTCAGGCAGAATTTGCCCCTCGATTTCAGCTAAATCGACAGGTTTAACCGTTCCGAGTATTTCCGATTCAAGAGTACGTTCCAGTTCTGCGGGCTCTTCTTGAATTTCTGAGGCTGATTTTGCGGTTTGAGTCGACTCTAAAGCGGTTTGGGGTTCGATGTGCGCTTCTGCGGGTTGGCCAGCTAAAACTTGTTGTAATAGGGAGTCAGCAGTAGCTTGTGAGAATTTGTTGATGATTTCCGGGACGAGGTCCGGGCTGCTATTATTAGTAGAGCCGGAGAGGGCAATTCCTGGCAGGATTTCAGGAGATAACGACAAATCTGCATCAACGCCTGCTTCTTGGAGCAAAGTCATGAACGCTTTGGTCTGATCCATTACCTCGCTTGCGGTTTCCAGTGGCGCTTGACCAGACAAAAGGGCCTCCTAATTAAATTTAAACTTTATTAATTCAAATTTTATTTTCATTTCGCTATTGATTCGCTAATAATTTTTCGCTAATTGCTTATAACACGTAAATCTTCTAACAAGAAATTATTTTTGTTTTCTTAATTGTAATACTTACTTTTCCTTGGCGGACGCGTTCGGCTTGAGCCAGTACCTCGGCCATTACCGTGGGGGCTAGTTTGTCGCTCACTGTCCCCATATGAGCCATGATTCTGGCCATAGCTTTCTCTGTTTCTTCTAATCGGCGTCGTAATTGATCCATTTCCAAGTCTTCTATTAATTTGTGTTCAAATGACCTAATTAGTCATTAAGCTCGGCAACAGAAAAAATAACAAATCGAATAAAACTAGGAAATTTCTAGGGAAGGTTTAAGATGTTGGTTAGTTAGTGCTGGTGTAAGTTAGTCAATCAAACAAGACTTAAAAAATGACAAAGGTGAATCTACTTTGGGCCTGAATGTCCAGATGCAACCGCAGTTGTGGGTCTTGCTGATTAGTTGTAGCAGCTTCATTACCGATACCTACAATTAGTTTGGTCTAAATTACTAAAAAAACCCTAACTAATAAATCGAATCAAATCGTGCTAGTACTTTCTGCAAAATCAAAACCAGAAAAAGAAAGGAAGTAAAGGTACCTGGAGGCGGAGCTTGTGTGGTGGGGACGGTAGAAATCACAGGAGGCGTCGCTTCTCTCGAAATGGTTGAAGCGAGTGTGTGCGAGCATTGCTGTTCGTCACAAACTCGAGTCATGTCGATTACTGGTTCTGGAGTTTGGCTCTTTTCTCTGGGTTTTTCTTCTGAGAATAAATGGAAGTTTTGAAAACATATTACTTTTTGGTTACTTTAGACCTCACCGTGGATTGTCGTGGGTTCAGGAGCTGGAGGTGGGGCCGAACGATTTTCGGGGAATAAGAATTGACGTTGGATTACTGGATCGGATAAGGGGAAGTCTTTTAGGGCTTGTAAACCCGAAGCAAAGTTGTCGGGAGGCGTCACTTCTTGTGTGCCGCTGCGAAACATCACTTTCGAGATGGTATAGACAAAGAAAACGATGATGCCAATCGTGTAGATAGGCATGATAATGCCAATGGAGCCCCCGTAGCCGCCGCCTCCACCTCCCGCCTTCCCTGGCGTCACCACATGGCCGCCACCGCCCATTGGCGGCCGCATTCCAGGCAACGGTCCAGGCTAACATTCAAAATACAAATGTATACATGAAAAGTAATTGCTTAAATTAATATAAACAAGTTTGTGTTGTTATAAGTGATTCGGACCAAAACATACTTATTTATCAATTAAACACTTAAAAAAAAACTTTATCAATTTATTAATGTTGTAGTTGTAATATATTGTAAATTGAAACTAGAATACACGGAGAGGAATTTCTTTAATTTAATAATAAAGCTCCCGTGTACCTTAGCTCCCTAGTTGTAATTTTCAGAAGCAAAACAAGCGTATAAACTTTACCGGCAATTAGCTGTATGTTTTTATTTTGCATCCTTACGCATGGCTTTCGCAAAACACTAACGAACACCAGTGCCATCTGTGACTGTTTCGCATCAATAAGCTAAGGTATGCGGGAGCCTTAAAACATTTGCAGTATAAATACAGATAGCTAGATAAAAGTTTGCAATTTAGAAAGAAGAAGTTTAAAACGATTGACAGTCTTCTCACCGATTTTAGTTAAATAATATATATCATGTGGTCTACGAATTGCTTGTCTACTTCTGAAGATAAACAGAGGCAGTAGTTGACTTTTTCTTTAAGCTTTGTTTGCTTAGGAGTAGAGCTGAAAATCTGCAGTCGAAGAAATAATGGGGGAGGGCGAACGAGTTTCTATTTATAGCAGGCATTGAAAGGAGCTTGCGAGGTGTAGCATATACAAGAAGTCTATTTCAGACTTGCGAATGTCTTGATTTCCTCGCTTGAATCTTTAATCAATGAAAGCGGATTTGTCCAATTCTCCAAGTCGATTTCCCCAAATACCACCCAAGCATAAATAAATTGAAAATTCCCTAGCAATCTTACCTTTGCTTGCCGGTCAATTGTGCGAATGGGAGGAGTGACCCGCCCCTTTTCTCGTAAAGCCGGATGCGTCACTTCGGGATGTAAATTTGTAGATCGTTCAGGTCGCATGTGTCCTGCACATTTCATCAAAGCAGAGAAAGCAAATACAAATCATCCGAATTAAAACCACGCATATTGTCATCATATTAAAAATAATTTCTAGTCAATTACAGTATTAGTATTTCAAGGCCGTGTGGTTAGCTAAGTTGAGCAAAAAAAAGTTAGTGTTCAGAAGTTAGACAGAAGAATTCGGGGAATTATGTTGGCCACGCAAGGTTTATCGATCGAGTAGTATAGAGAGAAAGAGAGAGCGGAGCCCTTACGTGGCGTAAAGAGGGGTTGCACAGCATGTTGGACTCGGTGGGGACGTTGAAGTAATGCTAGATCGACGTGGAATTGCTGCTGCAGACAAAATGTCAGGTTCTCGGCCCGAAGCACCTCAGGATCAGGGCGCTGTTGTTTTGCGGCAGCTGTAGGAGCTTTAGTTTGGGGTTTGGAGATTTGGGCCAAAAGCCAAACTACGTCCTGGCCGCATTTTTGTTGCACTTGCTGGCGACATTGCGTGGCTACTTTATCTGGCAACTTCCCGCCGTGCTCTAAAGCTAAAGCTGCCCAGGAATATGCGGTTTTCTCTTGATGATGATCGGGATCCGCGTCCTCGTTGTGGTAGGACGACAGCACGGAGCTGCACACTTGAGCTAAAATTTGCTGGCTGACGTCACTTTCATCAAAGACTACTCCACAGCATACATCTTTTTTCGGGTTCTTTTTAATTACTGTAGGGTTTTTAGTTGGAGGATTTTGGGGGGCCAGGCGGAGAAGAAGAGAAGAAATGATAAGATAAAGAGAAGACGAATAAAGATAACATGAATTTTTGGGAGAAAAGTATCAAAGAGCATAAAATTGTGATTTTCTCAATTGCCTTTATATTTGACAGGAAATTACGGACAAAATCGGTGAATGCATTTTACCTCGTTCATCCTTTGTTGGAGCACCAGAATTAGATCCAGCCAGACCCTCGAGACTGGGGTAGAAAACCTTGGGCCAGAGAATAGCAAAACAACCCACCACTACTGCCAATGCTAAAATAGTTTTGCTCCGTTTATAATCGTTGCTTGTAGCCATCATTAATTACAAAGATCAATGAGCCGGCTCTAAAATTTGCATCGGACTCACTCACTTTTGCCAGTTGATTTAGTTTTGGAGAGAAGGGGGAATTATTTGTAAATAGAAGCTTTTCGTGTCTGTCGAGCAACGGTGGGGCTGTGACTGTTCCCTCGCTGTCGATCTGCGCATGGGAAGCTGGTCCTGCTGCAGTTATGGGATCATAAGCGCATGTCCGTTCGCGAAATTCCGAGCGATGTTTTCGTAAAAACGTCTTTTAAAAAAATCATTTAAAATTCTAACAAAATTTTAAAATGATCCTTACTTTCATATTACTTTTACTTTTGAATTATCCAAATTATATTCCGTTTTAAGTCTATTTTTTAACGATTTCATTTTGTTATTTTCATTAATCTGTTTGTAAAATAACTCTTCGTCCTAGACACTAATCATAATTGGAAGGTTTTTAAATCTTAAACCACATTTCCAGTTTTAGATCGTCTTGGTTGTATACTTCTACGTTGCATGCAATTGTATTGAATAATGCTTTATTTTTTGTACTGTACAGTACTCCAAGTAAGTATCGCAGGGATAGCCTTTTCAAATTGACCAATGGCAGTGCTTGTCGTCATTTGGACCAATCCTGTCGTGCCCAGACCACAACTACGCTTATGCAGGGTTCTCAACACTATACCCCTTCTAAAATTCCCAGTCAATTAAAAGCAGGTCATTCAATTAAATGGCATTTAGTAGCGAAGCTAATCCCTCTACCTGGCAAAAAGGGCAAAACAAGAAAGCGGTTGGCGAAAGTGAATCAAAAAATTTATTTTTAGTCAAGAATATTTTTATAAAGAATATTATTATACATTTTAATATTTTGTGTGGCCCCCTCCGTTTTGGCGGCACGCTTCCAACCTCCTTGGCATTGATGCCCCTAACCTTGACCAAAATTCAATGTCCTCCGCCATTCCGTTCCAAACACGCTCGCCTCGGCAAATAGCTCATCTGCATTTCGCACGTTGTAACTAAAATAAAAATTAGAAAAATATATATTTAACATATAAGGATGTTATATTTTATATTTTTATACTTTATATTTATATTTTTATACTTTTTCATACTTTATATTTTTCTTGAGCTCTACTTTGTATTTTTCTTGAGCTGCCGGGAAAAGAAAGCATATTCGTAGTGAGAGACACAGCACTACCATGGGATTTAATATTAAGGATATTTGATTTCTTACTTAACACAGAGAAAACTTGTATTCATCATGACGTTAATCCTTTTTCACCTGCTATATAAACCTGAATAAAATCCAAGATGTGATCAGATTGATTCCAGGCTCTCAAATTTGAATTAGCTTTACCTTCGTCATGAATCCAGGAAGATTTAGACCAATTTTACCGAGACTCCAAATCGTGCCGATTACTGAACCACAGCAAGGACTCCCGCTGAATTTGCAGCTACCGCCACATCGCCCTAATAAATAATAATATTCTTCATAAAAATATTCTTGACTAAAAATAAATTTTTTGATTCACTTTCGCCAACCGTTTTCTTGTTTTGCCCTTTTTGCCAGGTAGAGGGATTAGCTTCGCTACTAAATGCCATTTAATTGAATGACCTGCTTTTAATTGACTGGGAATTTTAGAAGGGGTATAGTGTTGAGAACCCTGCATAAGCGTAGTTGTGGTCTGGGCACGACAGGATTGGTCCGAATGACGACAAGCACTGCCATTGGTCAATTTGAAAAGGCTATCCCTGCGATACTTACTTGGAGTACTGTACAAAGGAAAGGTTAAGTATGAGCTTAATTTTTTTGAAAGTTGAAAGTAGGGTCAGTAATTCCGAGAAATGGTACTTTCTAATAAAGTTTTCAGTGTATTTTATCCAACTCTGCCATGCCAGGGGATTTGGGTCTTAATCAGGTCTAAGCACGTGCAAATCTCTTTAAGCCTACCTGTCGGGCATTTAAGGTCGCTTGCTATAAATCAAGAATATTTTAACTTTGGATCAGTCAAGATTACCAACGCAATCCCTTCACAACGCTCTGCAACAGCTACTTCAAGTATTTATCCGTTTTTGTTTCAAAATCTGTTTCAAAATTTGTCGAAATGTTTGTATTTCTAATGTAAATTCTTTTCATAGATATGGAATCCAAGCTTGAGAAAGCCAATAAGAGTTTCAACACATTAGAAGAGATCAAGGAAGAGGAAAAGAAGGTAAAAAAAATATTTGTTACAGTTTCTGGTTCTACTTGAGCACTTTGACTTTTATATTATACATTTAAATACATAATAACATTTTAAATTATAAAATTTAAAATCTTCAAATTTTTTTCAGCTACAGGCACAGTTACTCGAAGCAGTCGAACTAATGAGAGCAGCAGAATTGCAGTGCGTTATACAGAAATCGAAGTTAGATGACCTGAAGCAGTCCAAGCAGCGTTTGGAACGCGAGGTAAACCTGTGTTTTAAGTTAGCTTTTTTGTAAGAATGTGTTGTTTTGTTAAAAGTTGTTAAATGTAGGCCATAATTTTATTACTATTGCAGATAAAAACCAGTGAAAAGCACATATGCCAGGTTAAATCTGCTGCTGGCTCGCATTTGGATTCACTTAAGTCAGAAATGGGTATCTTTAATCATGTCATCGACGAATCAGGATATTTGCTTACGAGCGCTGCAGACTTTGTCTAGTTTGCGCAAACGCATCAGTGTCATCGAATCTGTTGTGTTTCCCGCCTAATCTAGTGGTTTGGTTGTTTTTTGCCCAATTTTAACGCGATTCTTTGGAATTCGGAAATAGCTATTTATGTATTTGATTTGACGTTTGACTCACAATGAGTTCTATGTATATGACGAAATATATTTTTATTTCATTTTATCGCACTCATATTTAAATCTGTAAATTGTTCTGGAATCTGGATTTTATTTATACGAAGCCACGCCAAGTCCCTGAATTGTATTGTGCTATTGTTCAATCGTTGTCGGGCATATTTAGTGAAATTCATTTATTTACTTTAGGAATGGAAATACCCGAAGTGGCGGATTTTCTAAATATTAACAGTAACGAAGGAAAGTGCGAACAAAATTAAAGAAAATTGCAAATATACCGTACTATAGATCCCACCTTTTGGGGCGGAGCTTTTTGAGGAAGATGGCGGCTTCCAAACCAGTGACATTATTGCGCGAAGAAAATTATGGAAATGCGTACTTATCGCGTTCTCCTGCCTTGTCTTCGCAAGCTTTAAACAACGTGCAAAGCCAAGAATGTCACGGAGTTTCCCTCCAAACGCCCTGGACTTTCTGGCTGGATAAGTAAATCAAAACGTCCTTGTTTTGCTCTAATTCTTCTATTTTTCTTAGAATTTCTCTCTACACAATTAATTTTCTTTTATTAAATGCGTATTCTGAACTAGGACCACGCGGGGAGCTTCAGCTGCAGAGTATGAAGCCAATTTAAAGAAAATTTACACGGTCAAAACAGCTGAAGGATTCTGGGGCGTTTACCACAATATTCCATCTGTCGCTGAAATCCAGATGCGCTATAGCTACCACTTAATGCGCCACGAACTGCGACCTTTATGGGAAGAACCGTATAACACTCAAGGAGGCACATGGAGGATCAAATGTGGCAAAAAAGATACTGTAAAGATACTGTTTTCTAATTTTTTAACCCTTTATTTTATTTATTTTTCCTTTATTACTTTATTTACTTTTATTTTTCACCATTCGTTAAGGTAAACCTATGGCGGGAGTTGCTGCTAGCCGCCATAGGAGAGCAATTAAGCGATTTCGTGACTCCTGGAGACGATATTTGCGGCTTATCCGTGTCCGTTCGCGAGCGAGATGATCTGGTTCAAGTCTGGAATCGGTTCAGCCATTTATCCGAACAAGCCACAGTAGTAGACAAGATTCAGAAGCTGTGTCCCGAAGCTGATTTCATAGCGATCTTCTACAAACGTAAAACTATTAGCTACTTTCAGATATTGGAGTTATTTTATCAGTTTTTACCTTTTTTTCAGCGCATCAAACCCATCATGCTTTCGAAGGAATCAAGTCAAGTGGCCAAGACTCGCACTATTCTCAGGATTTGCGAATGTGATTCGTCTGGATTCTCCTCCGTTTTCCCGCTACTGATGACACGCCCGAAGGATGTCTATCCGGTCTTTTTAACGCGGTTATGTGATGAAAAATATTTAAATTTAACCCTGTTTTACTAAAAAATTGGGAAACCAAGGTGATCTAGATAGATTATATATTTTAGTTAAGAGTTTTAGCTGTACGAATTTAGGGCGTTTACAATTTGTATTCACTTTCCACGGTCCGAATGAAAAATGGTTTAGTAAGAAAGAAAAAAACAGAAACAAGAAAAACTACCGTTTTTTCGAAGCCTTACGGCCTTTGGTAGCTTGTCGAGCCTGCTTGCCTGGCCGTTTCTTGGGGCCGGCCTTTTGTCCTCGGTTTCTTCGCGAGGGTTCCACATTATCGGGTTGTTTGAGATTGTTGCGTTTGCCGCCACTTTTCTTGCCGCCAAATCCATATTTCTTAGACTTCTGATCAGTCTTATTCAATCTGCCACCCCTATTATTCCGATATGTAAATGATCTGTTTGAAATTTAAGAAAAATCAATGGGAAATACTTGTATGAGTTGGCTTTGCCCTCGTTCTTTTCCTTCATTTTGGCTTTCGTCACTTTGAGCATGTCTTCACGACCTTTAGGCTGCTCATCCAAGAAATCGAGGGAATCGATCTGGCCTTGACGGTATTTCTTCACCTTATCCAACATCTCACGTTTCTCCTTCTGGCGTTTCAGCATGACTTCCACTTGCACCTTTTTGCCAAATTTCCGCAAGTCGCGGAGCTTGCTGACCTTCTCTGCTCGCTCGCGACCTAGTTGCTCTCCGAGGACGTGTTGTTTGACCTAAGTTACAGGTAAGTTTTACTATGTTCTTAAAAGGAATAACTTGTTCTTAAAAGTACTCACTTTCAACATGTGTTCGTCCGATTTGGCCATCTGGGCAAAGTAATCGGGGGGTCGCTTGGTGGGAACGCCCATTGATTTTAAACGTGCTAATCCTTCGATGGCTGAAGCTTGTGCTTGGCGGAAAAAGACTACTTCTCGTTGCAAATCGTCCTTCAAGTGTTCGGCAGCAAACTGAGTTTGGCCCAGTCCATTACTTTCCTATCAAAGCATCGAAACTTCGAACCTTAACTTCGAAAGTCATTCTTTAACATTAACAAACCTGGTTCATGGTTAAAGGTAAAGCGTCAAGATCGATCGTTACATCCAAACGTTCTATCCAGTCTAAATTTTGTTTGAATTCTGCTACTTTTTCATTCATGACCATCTAAAATAATTTTAACGTTCGTTAGATTTTCGTTAACTTTTGCAAGTGATGTAACTGTAACTTACTACAAGATTCCTATAGTCTTTTTTGCCCTTCGTCGGTTCTTCGGCAACGTTCATACCTGGCTTTAGCAAACCTTTCTCAAACGCCAGTTGTAACTGAAATTTAAATAAAAAATTACCGTAAATTTTAGTACATAGTAGGCTTATTTCCTAAGTTGAAAGTACTTACTTCTTCGTCTGAATCCATTGATATGTCTGAACCGTCGTCGTCTTCATTCTCTTTCTTTTCAGCCTTCCTAGGCTTCCTTGGTTTAACGTTTTCTTCTTCTTCGTCCGATTCCATAGAAATAGCTGAATCTTCGTCGTCGCTATCCTCTTCGATCTTTCTATATTTCATTTGCTTTATTTTCACCATACTTTTTAAAGTTTAGTACAAATTAAATCGCGTGTTTGATGGCAACACACGTGTTTTTACTGTTAATCGAATCGGCTCTCCCAGGAAAGTTATCGATCAAAACGGGCTAATTGAAGTTCGAACTTCGATCCGCGAGCATATCTAAAAAAAAAAAATCTAAAAAAAATTCCTTAACTTCACGCACAAATCCAGCAATACCAACATCAACATCTTTTACAACGGACTGCTAAGCTTTTCCCGTATATTGTTATATTTATCTTCAAATTTGGCATCAACGAAATTTCATTATAAATTCTCGGAAAAGTTGAATATACCGTTTGATAATTAAAAGGGGCCTAAAGCAACGTTTCTTGCATACGAAACTATCAACGAATTATTTATAACAATCCAACATAGGATTAAGGTTCTATATAAATCATTTAATAAGTCAGTTGAAAAATATGTTCGTGTTTATGTTTCATTGCTGCATGGTTTATTGGTTAAAGATAAGCCCGGCCCCTTCGCTTTGAGGCGAAGCTTTTCTGCCTATAGGTTCATCAATAAGAATAACATAAACACGTGCGTTTCGTGACGAAACCGCCCTGTATGTGTATCCCCGTTTCTCGGTAAGTCTGGTATATTTCTGTATAATATTAATTATGTATTGCCATTCATACTAAGTACAAAAGCATACATGTATCGATAGTTATTGAAAAATTCTCCAAAATGTTTGGTGCATGATGCACATCATTACAACAATAGCCATGAAAGGAAACTCAGGGTCAGGAGAGCCATAGCACATCCCATGTCTAACGCTTCCAGACGCTAAACTCTGCTGCTTAGGCGTCTCAACCCCATTATCCAAGCTAGGTAGCCATGGCTCTGTGAAGGGTCTCCCTTGTTGTGACGACCAAGTCGAAAACCACGTCGTTACCGGCGGTCTGAAATCAGGTCTATCTGTCGTCGGCCATGGCCTGTCAATCGGCCCGAAAACTGGCCCATCTATAGGTCTGCCTTCCGGTCTTAACGCGTTGTTAGGCGGTGGAATTACTGGTATCGGTCCGCTTGCCGCATTGGGAACAAACCCACCCGAACCAGGACAGTCCCCGGAGTTTGGTCTATAGAAACCGGAAATTATTAAAACAATTATTTATTTGTTTTATGTTCTCTGAGGTTGTTTACGTATAATTTTCACATTGCCGGAGGAGAAAACCTAAGGCTTTTCCAAACATTTGTCTCGCGAATTGAACTGCCGGGCCATTAGTACCCATATCACAATGTCGCGCAGTCGCGGTGAGCATGCATTCGCGGAAGGCGTGATGACCGCTAAAGAATTGTTAGAATTGTTTAGTTTTCGATTGGAAATTTTTGTTAAATTGTTTTTGGGAGGATTTTTTTATTTTCTAATTTTACCAGCAAATTTGAGTGCTCGAAATAGATATCGCGGATACTTGATCGACCAAGTATTGCAACTGACGTGAGCACTTGTTGGAATCCGAGGCCATCGCTTTAATGCACGAAGCATGACGCAAATAATCTAACAAAAAAGAAAAGTTAAGACAAATTTGGTCGCTTAAATTTATATCTAACATAAAACTACAAAAAAATAGTTTCAAATTTTTTTTAGTTCAATAGATAAAAACATTTTTATTAAATATTAAATATAAGTTTAAGTCTCCCGTATACCTTAGCTCGGTATAGGCGGTTAGCGTGGGCAATTTCAGAACAACTTTTCCTTAAAACCAGCACATTTCGTCATGAAAAAATTCTTTGACAGTAAGCTTGAGCATAACTAACAACTAGTGCACAACCAATCCGCATTTTTTCCTAATGCTAAATAAATTAATAACATGCAAATGAAGTTTGCAGCTATGTGAAAAGTTGTACTTTTCAAAATCAAAACAACCATAACAAACATCAATGCCATCTGTGACTGTTTCGCATCAATAAACTAAGGTTATACGGGAGCCTTAAACAATTTTATTTGAAAAAATATTGCAATGTTGCTGAAAACGGGTTTTGAAAGCAAAAGTTACATTGCAATATTACCTGTTTGATAGGTGGGGTTGGTGCACATTTGGTTCACGGTCTGTACTGCTTCGTCTACCGCTCGGTTAAATTCTGTGCGGCGTGATTCCGGCAGGCAGTTTCCGATAAATCGCTTCACGCAATCCACAAAAGTCGTCCATCTTCTGCAGACAGTGTTAATGTCTTCGGTCGTGGCTGGGAACACAAACTTGGGGTCACGAAGCAACGGTTCGGCAATTAGCACGCAACGCTGCAGTTCATCTTTGGGGCACTCGGCGACAGTCGCGGTCGACTGCTGCGATTTCACCACTTGGAATCCCTTTAACAGAACTACGAGACCTGCTCATAATCACAGACACAGAAGGTAACAAGAAAGTTTATGTATACAAAATTTGGCTCAACAATGGTCATTAAAAAAACTCCCAAGAAGGCAATAGGCGCGAGTCTACGCCAGTTTACCAGAAAAAAAACTCCCAAGTTCTAGAGCTGATGGATGGAAATATGATGAAGGGGCGTGTCCTGTCATTACTCAACATGCTTTCGAGTTATATGGCGCGTGCTTCCCGCCCAAAAGCTACCTTTCGAGAGTTTTCTTGCGTGCTTGGCCGATCAACTTATAACACGCAAGAAACTCATCCTTTTCTCTTCTTTCAGCGGGGACAAAAGTGGCTGCGGTTCTGTGCCTTATTGTTTAGGGGGTATTGTTGTCGACAGCCCATCAAAACATGAGTTCAAGGGGAAAAAATAAATAATGAAGCACGATTGCCGATTGCCCTAGTAAACTATTAACCCAACGGTTTGCACATGCTGGTACCACCACATTGTTATTAAAGTCAACTTACCCAAGATCAACGTAGTCCAATTCATGATAGTAAACTTTCAAAGATTGTCTCACCACGCAACTGGGGGGTAAATTGCACTTATGAATTGTTAGGAACACTGGAAGGAATCAAACCAGGCCTTCATGTCGGAACTAGGGCTAAAGGGGAACTGATTTGGCGGGCTCAAACGCACCTGGCTAAGGGGATATGGCAAAGAAGAATTGAAACAGAAAGGGAAACGCAACGAGGACGCTGAACGAACGAACGTCGGTAACGCCCCGGTTTTCGTTCCGCTGTGCTACCTGCCCATGCAGTGCGTTATAGCCTTATAGGTCGCGTGGTGCGACTGAAACGCATCAAGCGCGGTGCGCATTTTGAGAAATCTAATTCGATTTGGTTGACACGTCTGCGTCATCTCTGAGTCAAATATTTCTTCGGCTTGCCTAAAATTTGAGGCGGAAAACTATTAGTTCTGCCACGTAACTGTCTGAGTGGTCTGAGCTATGTTCAGGGAGTTTTGGATGATTCCTGGGGAACATTAGAAGGCAATCGCGTAGCTTATTAGCTCATAGCATTAAGTTTTCTGTGTAGTTTTGAAGACAATTCGCTTTTTTAAGTGAATTCACAATGTTAAAGAGTTTCGAGAGGGTTTACGAATTAGGAAACTTTCACGTGGATTCTAAAGGAATATCACACATATAAATCGGAATGGATTTAATATAAGGGATTTAGTGTTATGTTAGTCTGTTCCGTCCGACTTGATTTAAGTGGAGTTCTATTATTTTGTGTAATCAATATTACATAATTTCATTGTTTTCGATAAAATGAAACTTATTTTCGATCAGTTAAACTTTTTTTCGATAAATTGAAACTTATTTTCGATCAATTAAAGTTCTTTTTGATACATTGAAATTTCTTTTCGATAAAATGAAATAATTTTCGATAAAAATTAAATTGAAATGAAACAGATCTGAGATCTCAACGAATCATCAATGAGATTTGAAACTAGGTTTGAAAACAAACTCTAGGAAATAGGTTTCGGTAGTTTGCTAGTAATAGTTGAAAATGTTGAAAAAGTAGTACATGTTGAAGAAGGAGTAGTTTGTTGAATTGCTTGAATGGAAAGGGTTTGTCATGGGCTTGTGGTTCTACAATGGTATAAATACAAAAGTTTTGAATCTAAGGGGAAATGCATTAAAGGCGGACGTCCGGTTTGGTGTTTCCACTTGTGGGTATAATGGGATGAATAAGTCTCAATATGTGCAAACAATCGAGGTCAGGTGGAGGAAAATATAGGTGAACTGGACGGGCAAAAAATGCGCATAGAACCCAAAATCTATTTGTTGCCATTCCAGGAAGGGCGCAGGTTCACGTTACGCTCCACTACTAATGCTGTTTTTTTTTTTTATTTTTTTCAGCTGTTACTTTTCGTGCTTTCGAAATATACTTAGAGGGTTGTTGTTCTCGTAATAACTGTAGGCTGGGTTGATTTTAAATGGTTTTCGCTTCGTTTCATTTTTCTAGGTGATGGACACCAAAAGCAACGAGAAATCCGCGCTGGCGCCTAGCAAGAGTACGGTTTATGTGGGAAACTTACCGTATGCCTTGACCAACAATGATTTGCACAAGATTTTCGAGAAGTTCGGACAAGTTGTAAAGTAAGTTATTCGATTTATCCGAGAATGTGTGGGTTTAAATTTGGTTACTAGGGTGACGGTTGTAAAAGATCGAGAAACTCGTAAAAGCAAAGGTGTAGCTTTTGTTTTGTTTCTGAAGAAGGAAGATGCACTGAAATGTGTCGAGGGTCTTAATAATCAAGAAGTATGACCTTTTAAACAATCAACGCTCTGCTTTCTAAGTTTGGTTTTGGATGTACTTTAGATGTTTGGGCGAACGTTGAAAGCGAATGTTGCCAAAGATAATGGACGAGCTGTGGAGTTTATTCGGAAGAAGGTATATAAAGATAAAAGCCGATGCTACGAATGCGGCGAAGAAGGCCATTTGAGCTTCAAATGTCCGAAAAACGCATTGGGTGAAAGAGAACCTCCCCCGAAGAAGGAAAGAAAGTTGAAGAAAAACGAAAAGGATAATTTTCCCACTGATGGAGATGCTAGCGAAGACGAAGAAGCAGCGGAAGAAATGGAAGATTCTTTGAGTTCTGCGATCCGCTTTGAAGTAAGCTTTTATTCTTCTGTACGAATAAGTTTCTTTTCCAATTCTTGATTTTTTGCTCTTTAATTATTAGGCCGAGTTAGCTGAAAAGCGGCATGGCGAGCCTTCTGTAAACCCTAAACGTCTTAAATTCCAGAAAGACTCGTATTTTAGTGACGAGGAGGAAATTGTAGACTAACTCTTCTGATATCGATGAATATTTTATTTTTACTAAGAAAAAAATCGTCGCCAAGATAGTGTCATGCAAATTGTAGATGCAGAACGCATTGAAGGATCTGAGTTTGATTCATTTGAGCAGTAGTACACAAATTCCTCGTTGGAGGCGCTTTTATTTTTATTATTGTTTTGGGTTTTTTGATGTTGACATTTCTGGGAACCTGTTGCATGCGAATTGCAAGCACTGGCTATCACGACCCTTTCTGTTTACATCTAAAAGCAACAACTTGCATAAAAGCGGGTTCAGCCATGTTAGAGGGTCGCCCAGCGATCCGCAGCAAACCATACCAGCCTTATTTCGCCCCAGGCTGGGCATTTTAGGTTACGTTACATTTAGGATAGCTTAAGTTAGATTGGTTGGGTTAGGCTAAGTTAGGTTAGATTAGGTTGGTTAGGTTAGGTTAAATTAGGTTAAGTTAGGTTAGCTTAAGTTAGGTTAAGTTAGGTTAGGACGCTTATGCGTTTGCTGCTTCTAGACACCTCCTACAACATGGCTGAACCCGCTTAGGCGGTTTGCTGCTTTTAAGACACCCCTACTATGCTTGAACCCGATTTTATGCGAGTTGCTGCTTTTAGATGTAAACAGAAAGGGTCATGCTAGCCCGACGTCGAATTGCAATATATTGCAATATATCTTGTTTCAGTAATGGCAACAGGAAACAGTGCACAATCTTCAGAAAGTAGACAAATCTATATTTATGACTTACCTTACGCACCTCGCCAGAAACTTTGCGAAATTCTCGATTTTGGATCTGCCACACATGGATCAGGAGCAGCTTGGGAAGAATTAGGTAAACCTAAACGATTCGTACTCGATGGACTTTGTATGGATAATTGGAATCATCGCTCATCGAAATGTTATTATAGGAGGCGTGCATATGCGTTACGATGTCTTGACGCTGAAAAGGCTGGCACGAGAAAGTCGTCCTACTGATGCTTTACTAGAGAAATGGGGACTGGAAAATCACACCGTTTTTGAGTTATACTTATTGTTGTACAAAATGCGTCACTTCAGAGCAATGGAAGTGCTTAAAATTTATGGTAACCTAACCTTCCACTAGTGTAAAAAAAATTAGATCAATTCGTGTTGATCTGTTTCGTATTTGAATTCCAGTGGATCCGGAGTACCATTACCTACTAACAGACCGCACACCTAACCTTGCGAAGCTCAGAAATCAGTCAAGTCGATCTAAAGCCCCTGCTGAAGCCGCAAGTTCTAATGTATCAAATGGTGGTTCAAATTCGAGGCCAGAAACCGTATTGCCACGGTCTAGAGCCACAGACAACCACCCCCAACCTTCTGCAAGTCAGATGACAACTGCTGTTGCACTTATGGTAAACTTATTCAGTTCACGTTCAGTTGTGTAATTGTGTATTTCGGTAAATTTCAGGCTTTGGAAGAGAAGACAGATCCATGTAACTTTAATAGGAGCCAGCCTGAGCGTTCTCTTCCATCAAAAGTCTGCGCATTTCCGTCCAATCTTCGTCCCGAATCTGTCCGAATGAGTGTAAATACCAACGGTGTCGTCCGGAATGAAAATGTCAGCAAAAGTGATAACTTGCAAGTTCCTCGGCCTCCCTTTGCTGACGATTTTCGCACCCAAGCCAGTCCTCAGCACAGTCCCCGTTGGGATCGGGGTACAAAATCCTACATTTTTCCTTTCACTAAAGTATAATTTAAATTTTTAAATTGCATGTACAGATTCCAATATGCCTCATATACCAGAGTTGGATCCCAATGAACTCTTGGAAGCCACAAGAAACTGGGACAAAATTCTCATCTTGGGGCGAGGAGGATTTGGAACGGTTTATAAAGGAATCTGGAAACACACTGAAGTGGCCATTAAAAGAATCGAACAGGTAATTTTTTTCTGCAACAATTCCTGCTAAAAATACGTGCTTTTTTCATAGAGAACCGGTGATCCTGCGGGCCTTTTCCCAGCCTCCTTATCGCAATCTTTGGGTGAATTGAAAATCCTGAATGCTTACCGCCACGACAATATTCTGCCCTTATATGGCTATTGTTTCACGGGCGAACATCCCTGTTTGGTTTACCAATACATGCCCAATGGATCTCTCGAAGATAGACTTCTCTGCCGAGAAGTATATTTTTTTATTTAAATCCCTTAAAAACTACCCATCCATATTACTCAAATCTCTCATTTTTTCGATATTTCAATTTATTACCTTTTAATTTATTACTGTATTAATTTCTCTATTTTTTCCGTAGCGTTCACCACCATTAGGTTGGGCAGTTCGCCTAAATATCGCCCGAGGCACTGCCCGTGGTTTGCAGTTCCTGCATACGATGGACAAGCCTCTCATTCACGGTGACATTAAAAGGTAAACTTGCTTATTTTCCTGGAGCGAAAGGAGGCCAATTAAAAACAGCAACTGATTTTTAGATGAATTCAACCGTTTATTGTTTCTAGTGCGAATATTTTACTGGATAAGAACCTAGAGCCCAAGATTGGTGACTTCGGGTTGGCTCGTGAAGGGCCCCAGACGCAGTATACTTCCATCAAAGTTAGCCGAGTGCACGGAACACGGCCGTATTTGCCTAACGAATACTTGCGAAGTAGAAAAATCTCACCTAAAGTAGACACGTATAGTTTCGGCATCGTAAGTTACACTAAATATTTCTAGTACAGTAGGCGCCCCTTATTGTGATCACGTTTGTTGAGCCAGTTTTGATTCTAACAAGCGGAAATTCTTATAACCGAAAATTGGAAATGTGTATACACAAGGACGAAAAGGACGGTTTTCCTATGTTTAAGCATTGAAAATTAGCTCTTAGTGACTTGCTTTCCACAAAATTAAACTGCAGTAAGGGTGATTCTCGACACTGCTCGATTGGTTGAGGAACTTTCCAAAAAGGCGTCAGGCTTAGGTAAGGTTCTCAACATGATATCCTTTTTAATTTTCCCAGTCAATTAAAGGAGCTGGTCATTCAATTGAATAACCCGCTAACTTAGTTGACTGGGGAGTTTAGAAGGGATTTATCTCTAAGCGTAGTAGTAGACTGGAAATGACAGGATTATTCAAAACGACGTAAAAGCTGTCATTGGTCAATATACAAAGTCCCTGTAGCATTCACTACTGTAGTTTCGTTACTGTAAATGAGAAGATTCTTTTGAAATTGATTATAATATCCGAAAGTATGATTCTAATAACTGATTAATATGCTATGCATTTTGTCATTTTGAATCGGTCCTTTAACATTTGATTCCATAAAGCGGCTGATTCTTATAACCAGCGATCAATAAGCGCGGCGCCTACAGTAATTTAAACAAGAGCTAATTTGGGGTCTTTTCAGGTCATTTTCGAGCTATGTACCGGTCTGCGAGCTTATGACGATTCCAGATCTGAACCATACTTGGTAACTTGACTAGTTTTGTATTTTTGGGGGAATTAATTGCAGTGGTTTGTTAGCGAGACTTTGTCGACAGCTGCGAAACGGAAATGTTGCACCAAATTGCGGACCGTAAGGCGGGGCCTGATAGTGGGGCCGTGTTTTGGGACCTTGTAGACCTGGGAAAATCCTGTTCCTGTAATTCTGCCAAGGACAGACCAGATATGGTTCACGTTTTACATACTATCGAAGCCATGTCCCAACCGCCGACGATGAGAAATCCTCTTCCAGGCCCCGCCTTCTCTGGAGCAGCAGCGCAAGCGGAAAATGCTCCAGCCCTTCCCAATCCAGCATTTGTGCAAGTAAGCGCTAGGGTGGATACTACATACCCAACTTACGTCTCGGTAAATTGTATCAACATTCAATATATAGATTTTTACAATACACAAATTTGAATTTTTTAGGAATTGAGGGAAGTCTCTGGGTCGGATCTACCGTTATTGACCCAGCTTTACGCCCCGCCTACATCGCCTCAGCCGCCCCATGACAGCATGCGCAGTGTGGCTTCTGGAGAGTTGCCGGCCGTTTTATTTGGAAATGCGAATACAGAAAATGAAGAGGATTTACACGGGGCACCCTGGGAACGCGAACAACCTTTGAAAACTGCCTTGAAATATTAGTGAGTGAATGGATATCCTAATTCTGCGCCTTTTACGAGGCATTCTTCTGAAAACTTTAAACTTTAGGGTGATGTTCTCATATAGAAAAATGGGCTAATAAAATATTAATATGTTAAGGCTCCCGTATACCTTTTGGTATAGGCCGTTAGCATTGGAAGTTGCCGAACAATTTTTCTTTAAAACTGTTCTTCGGCAGTACCCTTGTTTTATGGTTATAAGCTACGGGGCTCGCTACACCACGTGTACTATACGGCACATGAACCTGCAAAAAAAGCAACTCAGCAGCCCTTCACAGAAGCTCCATGGTGAGTTGCACTTTGGAAGGAACAGCCGCGCCACGAATCGATGCGTTGGTATCAATACAACATTGGATTCAGCTTAAAGGGCAATACCCACCAAAAAACAACTTTGTCTTATAATAAGGAGTAAAAAAATATAGTTTCCAGTTCTATGTGTCTTTTAGCATACGCTCGAATAAAAACTAGATAATAAAAAAATAAGTCTAAAATTCAAACGGGGCATATTTTGCCATTGGCCAGCGCGATCACGTGGTCCCTGTGACGTAGAGTCCGAATGCCAAGCTTCCTGAAGCAGACGCGTCACGTCTTGCCGGCAGTGTTCTGGATCAATGCTTTTTGTGTGATCTTAGATCATTTTCGATCGTCGTCAACTTCTGTCAACCCGATCAGATCAAAAGTTGCCAAATTTCAGAAAATTTAGATCCGATCAAAAAGATAAAAATCGGTCAGATCAGGTCAAAGCTCAGATCAAAGTTCCGATCATTTTATGTAAAGCAAGAGTAGGAATAAACGGTCAAACAGAATAGAAAAAATTTCGAACAGTGGCAACTAGACAGCCTGATTTTTTATCGGACGGGATGGGTAAATTTCCCGAAAAAATCGATCAGATCACTGCCAATTTAGGGTCAACTCCGATCAGATCAAAAATGGCCGATTAATATGATCTGATCTAATCTTTTTTAAAAGATCCAGAACACTGCCGGACGCGAAGGCCGGTCGCGTGAACGGGGTTCAGCTGGACGGGCGTTTTAGCGTGAACAGCTCAACGGGATGGCTTGGCGCGTAGTTCAAAAACCGTTTTCCGTTCAACTGCGTTCCTGGTGTATAGTAGAACTAGGGACGATCCCTAAGCACGCCCGAAGCTGGACGGGCGTTTTATTTTCAACGCTCGTTCAACTGTGCCAGTTGAACGGCGACCTGCAGAACGTCCGTTTTATTGTCAACGAGAGCAGTTCAACGGAAGAACTGGTGAACGGATCAGTTCACAATAAAATGCACCCTAGGTTTAGGTTAGGTTAGGAGACTCGCTCCGAAAAGGCATCAAAAGCAGTGTTCCGGAACTTATTTTTTTCCGGAACGTCGTTCTCAACCGTTCTTCGGTCAACTTCTGTCGCTCCGTTCCGTTCTATTTTGGCAAAATTTTCAAAAGAACTAGTTCCGAACGGCCGTTCTGCCCCAATTTAAAGATCCGTTCCGTTCCAGATCCGTTCCGCTCAAAGATCCAATAATTTTATGGAAAACAATTAAAAAATTTTTAAAAAGTTTGTGTAAGAATGTGCTTTCGTACTCCCGCCTATCTTTCTGTGTAACCCCCTATAAGTTTTTCCGTGTCCCACTAGATGACGCCCACCATATGCATGAATCCATGCATGGATCTGATTAATCCGCTATTTGCCAATGCCGTTACGCTCTCATTATTAGCGATCCACCCACGCCTATGAATTGTTTTCTTCTTTGATTGTGCATGATTAGATCTTCAGTCTTGCGGCAGCCACTGTCCAGTGCTCGCCCACTCTCCAGTCCTTGTCCTCTCACCTCGCTCCGTCCTATTGTAGCACGTTAATAAACCAGTTACTCGCCCAATCTGTAAGTCCTTTTTGGACTCTAACTTTATTCCGTCGAGTCTCTTGTTCAGAGACTAAGTCCTTTTAGGACTCTAACTTTTCTCCACCAACTCCCTCATCCATCAGCTAAGTCCTTTTCGGACTCTAGTTCTTTTACTCGGAAACCTTTGTCCAGAGGCTAAGTCCTTTTCGGACCTTAACTTATCGTGTAAACTCAATTAACCACAGCCTCTCCTTCTGCCAAAAAGAAACTACAACAATTTGTAAGAACACTTTCTTACAACCGAACACTTTCTTACATTTGTAAGTGTGGCGACTAGACGGCCCAAACACTAGACTGCCTAGCCACTAGATGCGTGGAATGGGAACGGTAAATTTCCCGAAAAAATCGTTCCGCTCCCTGCAACATTCGGTGCAACGCCGTTCCGTTCCCGTTCCGCCCAGAAGAGCGGAGCAGAACGGAACTGAGTTTTCCGGGAAGTTCCAGAACACTAATCAAAAGGAGCACCTAAATGCCCGAAGCAGACAACTTGTGGATGTCATCCGAAAAGGCGTCAAGACACGCACCCTAATCCTAATATTCCTGCAAATTCTAAGCTTCATATTCGCTTTCTTTACCAGAAGGTGTCACCACATTTTGGGGGAAATGGGGGAAAATTTCCTCCGAATAGGCGTCATTTAGGCTCTTGTGTCAGTATTTTGAAAAACTTAGTGGAGGGAGATTAATGATAATGATACATTTACATCATAATATCGTATCACAATTTCTCGACACATATCCTATATATTAGCAATATAGGTCCTAAGCGTTAAGCTTTATTTATGTTTAATTCTATAACTTTCTTTCTTGTTTCTATACCTTGATTATTTACAACACTAGTCTCAATGAATAACATGTTTCCATGAATTATTCTTCCTTATTGTGCCCGAAAATTTTCTCGGAGGATTATCTCCGAAGGACTACACAATTTTATAGGACAGGAACCCATCTTAGATACCAAAGTAGACCCGTTTGGTTAAACTTCATTGCGATATTTTTTAGCAAAAGGGTGTTATCTGTAGGGCTCAGGCTAGGTCTCTCTCTTTGTTTTATTAATCAGTATGAGGGACTAGCTTTTGCCTTAATCTTTCTCTGCATACATCTTTGATATTAATATTTCCAAAAAATGTCCTTCAAATTTCTGCCATTACTATCAGTAAGGAGTTTACGAACCCAAAAGTCCTTTCTGTACAGGAACGAAGGCAATTTAGCTCCTAAGAACTTCCCCCGTTCACCAGGCAATTTAGCACTTAAGAACTTCACCAGTTCAAATTTAAAGCCCACGACATCTAATTCCTTATCAAGAGGTTTTCATACAACTCCTCCAAACAATGCTGTGCCTCCGATTCTCCTTCTCCTTTTGCGACCACTGTCCAAAGGATTAACCTTTCTGGTGGGTCGAAATTTCCGGAAGTGGTGGCAAACCCTACCGTCAGAACAAAAACGCGAGTACATACGTCGATTATTCCGTCATCGCAACAAGTTTGCTGGTAATTACACTTCACAATTTTAAAAATATCCTCTAACATTTTCTTTCCTTTTTCAAAATGTATTTGTATGTGTGTTTTTGTGTTCTTCTATTTATTTATCTATTTTTTAAGGTGTGGCATTGCTCGGAACTGGTTTTGCATACTACTATTATGAAACCCACCAAGAAGAAACGCCCATCACTAAAAGGAGGCGTTTTGTGATATTTACCAGCGAACAAATCCGTCAGTTGGCTGAAATCGAGTTCGATGCGGTAAATTCCATCTATTTTTACAAGTTCTGTATGTTAAAGAATAGAGTTACCCAGATGTGCGAAGAATTTCGCGACCGTATACTCGATGTAGAACATCTAGCCTACCAGCGGGTTGCTCGCGTTGCGCAAAGACTCCTGGCCAGTTGTCAAGACTGGCCTCAGATTTATAACAAGCAATGGTCCATCACCGTGCTGGAAGAGTCAGCTTCTATCAACGCTTTCGTTTTACCAGTAAAAATCCCTAAAACCACACTAGAAAAGCCTTAAATGTATCAAATGCTACGGTTTATAGAATGGAAATATTTTCGTGTTTACCGGCATGTTAGACCTCTGCAAAACAGACGACGAGCTCGGAATAGTGTTAGGCCATGAGATAGCTCACGCCGTTCTAGGACACGCAGCCGAGCACGCAACACGTGATCAGTTCATTGAAACTTTCAAAGTATTTCTGGTGGGCTTGGCTTGGGCAGTATTGCCCAGCGATCTGTTGGCTTTTCTGGGTTACGCCACAGCTGCGTATCTCGCTCAGGCAGCTTTCCATTTCCCGTACAGTCGAGACTTGGAAAACGAAGCTGATGAAGTTGGCCTACAGATGGCAGCAAAGGTAATGTTCTTGAAAAATAAACATCTGTTACGTCACGAAAGTGACACAAACCATTCTTAACGGAACGCTTTCTTCTAAAAGGCGTGCGTGGATGTACGAGTTGCAAGTGCCTTTTGGTCCAAAATGTCAATCTTATCCGACATTGAAGGTGCGTTTGACATCGAGTTCCTTTCAACGCATCCTGCTCACGAAAAGCGTCAAAAACGCCTGGAGGACTTGCTTCCAGATGCCGTGTCCTTCCGGGAACAATGCCAAGTAGCGCACCCAAAAATAACAAAAATTTACCCCCACAGCACTTTTATTCCAAATTGTGATCTCTTTTTCTAGTGCCCTAAACTGCCCACGCGAGATCCGAGAAGTGAACTTGAACAGTTCAAAGAAGCATTGTTAGCTAACCAAAACAAGAAGCGTCCTGTAGCTATTTTGTTGAATCCACCCAGTATGACGTCAGCGGTCAATACAATCGCTGGTGGTAAGTCCAAGCCACTGTAAAAGGTTTTCTTTATAAGTTCGATAACTTACATGCAGTGAGACCATAACTATGCTGAATTCAAGAGTCTGGAGCACTTGTAGTTTGTGTAAAAATATAATAAATTTGGGCCAGTGCAATTCTGAATTGGAATTAACCTCCTTGTAATTTTCCAAAGCCAAACATGGCCAACTTGTGACAAGGACGCTAAACAACGTTGGAACCAAGCAGCCAAACTCCGAAGAAATCTTTTCCCTTCTTTTTGTTTTCTCTCTACAAGCTTAACATCATCCCAAAGAAAACTTTGCCAGTCAACAAGCACTGGCTAGCAGGACCCTTTCTTGCTTACCTAGAAAGCAGGAAACCTCACAAAGGCGGGTTCAGCCGCGTTAGGAGGGGCGTCCAGCGATCTGCAGCAAATCATTACCAGCCTTATTTCGCCACAGGCGGGGCATTTTAGGTTACGATACTGTACCGGATGACTATGGATCCGGAGGGACTCACTTAGGATTTGACCTCTTGACCAAACTACTTGCAATGTTTCTGACTCACAGGAGCCTTGCATTACTCACTTAACGTTCTTCCTAGATTTCCAGCTTAATGTTTCTTAGATTTCTGAGTCTGTCAACGTTTCTTTCATTTTCCTTGCAAAAGCACCAACGACTTGAGGACAGTTCCGAACCGACAACCGACCGGACGACAACCGATATTTTTGTTTGCTTTCATATTGAATTGTTTGTGTACCTTAGTGTTTGTGACTTTATGTGAATTCGAAATAGACTAGTTCCTATATGTGCAAACTATCGACTGTTTAATCCGTATGCTTTGTCACATATAACATTTGGTGCCGAAACCAGGGATCCTCGACTATAATGGCCAACAAAACTCCGAAAGAGTCAGTGAGTGTTATTCCCACCGAGAGAAGACCGGTTGAAGATCAACTAATTCCTGCAGAAGACTTACGAGTGAATGTGAGGAATGTGGGAGACCTTCACCGACCCGGATCTTCATGGGAACCTGCAGAAGAGGATCCTGCCGACAACGAAAACGTCAACGACCCTGTCACCGAAAACCCGACCTTTCTCAAGGTCCTTCGAACGCAAGCTAAAACCCAAACAACGAAATTGATTAACAAGACTAAGAAATCCATTTCCACGAGGTCATCTAGCTCTTTGGTGAAGGGCCAACGAGCGCAACTTGTGGAACGTTTGGAGGATTGCATTGAATTAAATGAACAACTTACGCAGGCGGAAGCTCGAAATGGAACGGTTTCACGTGATTACTCCCAGTGGATTGCAGACATGGAAGCTGCCGTCAACTCCTGCTATAAGGCTATCGATGATTACCTAATGTCACGGGCCGGCAGCTCCTCATCAACGTTGACATCCAGTGCGTCCTCAAGGCATTCCAGGAATTCTAGAGCTAACTCTCAAGCCTCAAATGCTTCACGGCTGCAAGTTGTGCGACAAGAGCGGCAGATAACAAAGTTACAGCTCCAGCAACTGCAACGAAACGCGCGAGAGGAAGCAGACGAAGAGAGACGCTTACGGAAACTGGAGGTCGAACGTCAGGAGTTGCTAAACTGGCGAAAGCGGAGAGAACTGGAAGACCTACTCGAGAAACAACGCACCGAAGAACGGATCCTTGACTCCACGATCCCACACCCGTGGTGCAGATACCGCAGAATACGTCCGTCCCTCCGATACCGCCAAATATGTCCGTTCCCCCACCGATCCCTAACACGTTTAGTGCATGTACAGGGCCACTGATTTCGAATCCACAACCACCTGTTATTTCATTCGCACCTCCCAGCGTACCTTCGGCTTCTACTAGCTACCAGATCGCTCCACCATTGGCAACAGTAAATGAAGCGTGGATATATTCCCC
>JAGJRO010000414.1:0-35245 GCA_022832285.1 Lepidurus apus apus | reverse complement strand
TTAGTTAGACCCACGACATCCGTAGAGCTTATGGCATAATTCCGGGCCTCCTCGATGGGGGTTCCTCTCTGGTCCCAGGGGACGAAGTCCCGGGTCCAGAGCCACCAAACAAAGTGACCCCCAATACTATTTCCTTAACCCCAAGCCTTTTTATTTCCGCAGATGTCAATGAAATGTAATTGCAAATTTACCAAGCAGCCACATAAATGTGCGAGTGCAAAATGAGGAACGGATAAATGATTCGAGCAATGAATTTCAGTCGAAGTAAGAAGAAACGTCGGCTTCTCTTATGTAGCGCATGAAGGTATGGCTCGATGGAGCCCAACGACCGAGGCGCCGCACGGCATGGTCCGGGGCGCCGGC
This sequence comes from Lepidurus apus apus, assembly GCA_022832285.1. Taxonomy (NCBI): domain Eukaryota; kingdom Metazoa; phylum Arthropoda; class Branchiopoda; order Notostraca; family Triopsidae; genus Lepidurus; species Lepidurus apus. The sequence continues at coordinate 34,882 of JAGJRO010000414.1, read as the reverse complement.
AGCTGCGAGGTCCGTTGCTGCTCCGATACGAAGAGAGTGGCTAGAGAAGGTTCCGCTGCCCGGTAGAAGATCGCCGAGAATAACGTTCCATCGTCTCGCGAGTAGAGGCTGTCCGGAGGGCCAGAGGAATAGGGCATCCGCCGCTGAAACAGCCATGCCCCTGCGCATCTCCGTGTATCGCATCGGAGCACGAAAGCCGCACACAGACGTCCCAGTCGCATGAAACACCGCCACTGCGCCTTGTTCCGTCTGGTCAGTTTTGGAACGTCGAATCCGCACCATGACTTCGTGGTTGGAAATACGGATGTCATCGATGACTAGGGAGGGCCGCCCGCCCCGCGAAGCGGGTAAATATTCGGAGACCCGAAGGGCCCCGAAATAGGCCAAAGTTGCCACTGCCCACAATAGGCATTGAATACGCGAGTCCTGGTACTTGTAACGTATAGCGGCTTTGAGCTGCTTCATTACGCTGAGTGAAATTGGCGTCCGACGTTGTGACGAGCTAGGAAGGCGTTTCAAGGCCTTGTAAGTAAGGGATAGGTAAGGGCCGTCAGCCGCACCCCAGGGCCACCCTTGCTCCTGGTGCCAAAATTTTACGGCTGCTAGGTAAGAGCGCACGGTTTCCGGGTTTTTCCCTTGCCGAAGCAGTAGGGCAGCAAAAAGCGTGAGAGTTACGTCATCCGCAGGCAGAACGACAATATTAGCCGCCTTCAGGAACGCCAAGAATGATTTGACCGCGGATCCGTAAAGGCGAGCGGACGAGGGAGCAATGGAAGCGACCAGCAAGCTTCGAGCTTCTTCAACTAGAGCGCTCGCGGTGGGACAACGAGCCCCGGCTGCGGCTGAGAACTGAGAAAAGTCGAAATGGACGAGGGGATGGGCTCTGACTGAGAGATCGCACCGGGGCGGACCTGGAAGAAACCGGAAAGGTTATTTCTTGACAACAGGTCTGCAGCTACGTTTTCTTTTCCAGGAATGTGTCGAAGCTGGAGAAGGAATTGGCGATCGCAAGCTACCAAAGCGATTTCCCGGATTAGCTCGGAGAGGAGCGCCGATTGAGATGAACCCGCCTGCCAAGCGTCGACCATTCCTCTATTATCGCAGAATAGGATGATTTTCTTTCCGCGCCACGCGCTGCCCCAGAGCATGGAGGCCACCAGGATGGGGAATCCTTCCTTCCAAGACATGGAATATTCGGGCATGTCCCTGACGAAGGGAGGCCAGAGGATGTTGAACAACCTCTTACCCCATACCGCAGCGCAGCCAATGACACCAGACGCGTCGGAGTGCAGTTCGATCGTTTGCGAAGAAAGCCACATCGGATCCAATATGCAAGCGGAACCTTTGAACTGCGGAAGCATACGCTTCCACCAAGCTAAATCCTCTCGTATTTCCTTGTTTACTGTAACGAAGTGCGAACGATGCTTGACTTTCGCGAGAGCGGAGTAGCAGCGGCGCAGGAATATACGACTCATCGGTAGGCATACTGCCGCGAACGATAATTTCCCCACCAACGACTCTAGGGTTCTTTTTCTGACTGTTTTTGTTACAATAAACTCTTCGAGTTCCTGCCGGATCGCCAACAACTTGTCTTCTGGCAGAGCAATGGTGTTTTCCTTGGAATCGAGGATGAAGCCCAGGAGTGGGAGAGAGGTAGTCGGAGGTACCGTTTTGTCTTCCGCTAGCGGCACGGCGCAAGTGTGACAAAGCTTTTTGAATTCAGCCAGAACCGTGGCGCATTTGTCTTGGGACTCTTCAATTATGTAAAAATCGTCCATGTAATTGTCTAAACCATTTGACTGCGTGAGGGATCTTGCAATTATGCGCAGCAAGCTTGCGAACTCGCAAAATATTTTGGGCGAAGACCGACATTCAAAGGGTAGACGTACATCGCAGTAAAACGATCCAAGCCACTGGAAACAAAGTAAGGGCCATTGCTCTTTGCAAATCGGTATGAGGCGGAATGCGTTTTTAACATCCACTTTTGCCATGTACGCAGGCTTGCCTCTTGAAGACGTCGCTTGGAGACGGCGGATAGCGAAGTCTATGCCGTGGTAATTGACCTCGGCAGCACTGTCTGGTATGCCATTATTGACGCTTCGACCTTTAGGCCTCGTAAAGCATTGACTCCTAAAGCATTGATGCAGCAAGGGCTAAAAGGAGGAGACTGAAATGGCCCGATTACGTGCCCTTGCGAAAGTTCCTTGGTCACGTAATTTGAGACCGCTGGATGGTGCTCGATTGTTGAAGAGGTGTTAGCAGAGTGCAGAGCATGGATAGTAAGGTTAAATCCAATGTTAACTCCGTTTATTAGATTGTGCTTCCAACGGGAAGCTGGGTCAGGTGATACATAATTCGCGACCAGAAAACAAAAATGTTCCGCATTAATCGGTGTTGATGGAATAAACAATTGTGCAGAAGATAGTGCCGTGGCGAGCGAACTTATTCCTAGTCTAATCGATGTGGGATGAGGGGCTGAATGCACGACAAGTGCCGCGTCCAATGGAGGAAGGTGGTTTAAATTGAGCTCTTTCGCTAGATATCCCATAACCGGGCGAAGAAAGTTAAGGTTGCCCTGCGCCAATATGGCTGCGTCAAGGAATGAAGGCTGCTTGGTATTGCAATTTAGTTTTTTGGATTAGAACGATGGTTGCGAGGTGGGCTGGTTCTTGACGAAGTCCTCTTCCTTCCACGAGTGTGGCATTTATGAGAGCCATGGCTGGTGCTTTGGCATTCGCCGCATTCGTGACGATAGCCACATGAACCCGGGCAACTGCCGCGATTAAAAGTTCGGCAAATCTCGCTCGGCCCGCGAACCCAAGATTTGCACACCCGACATTGTCGGCAACCTGGATGACGAGGTTGGGATTCTAGTGGTGTGTCAGACTGCGACGCAGCGACTGCTGCCTGAGATGAGAACCAATTTTCATCTTCGAACGCGAAATAGCTGTTGGCGGTTGGAAGGGCGTCTGCTTTTGCGCGCACGGCGGCATCTAGGTTGTTCCAAGATGTAGGCGAGAGTCTGGCCCAAATGCTTGCCATATTCCGAAAATGTGTGATAATGGCTGTTGCAGCCCGCGCTTTTTACAGCGGGATCTTCGTAGGAGCTCAGCATGTGGAGAGCCAACGTAGACGAAGCAAAAAGCCACTGGTCGGGTAGCAGGGGGGATAGGCCTCTGTGTGGGTTGACGACATCTAGTGCGGTATTTTTTAGCAAGTCCTGAAGCTGAATGCCGTACCGCAAGCTTGATTTGGAAAGCGTGTCGCTCGGAACGGGGGGTAGCAACGGCGGAGATGGAAATTGTCTTGAATCCACTTTCTCTGGCTGGGAAGGTACAGCCTGCTGTCTGCCAAGAGTAGACGATGCCCCTGAGTTGAATAAATGGGGCCACGCTAGTTGTTGCTGGGGCACGGATGTTCTGGCCACCTGCGCAATCAACTCGCGTAATTCGCTCAATTGCGCTTGCACCGACGCTGTAGCGGTCGGATTTACTGCAGTCGAATGTGCAAAGTCTGTACAACCAAGATGTTGGGCACCAGCTTGATGCTCGTTCTCCATAAATCCGGGCTGAAGATAGGGTTGCGATACGAACCCGTTATATGCTTGGGGTACCACGCGAGAGCTGGTGGGAGCCAAGAGATCAAATGCAGGCTGCTGCTGCGACAAATGACCAACGAGCGCTGACCGGCTCTGATTAACGTCCAATGGCTGCGATATGAGCCGAGACGTGGCTGGAGGCTGGGCTTGACGCGGCGCGGTTGAGGCCGGTAGTTGAGGTTAGAGCGGTGTGACTGTGGCCGGTAGCTGAGGTTGAAGCGGCGTGACTGTGGCCGGTAGCTGAGGTTGAAGCGGCGTGACTGTGGCCGGTAGCTGAGGTTGAAGCGGCGTGACTGTGGCCGGTAGCTGAGGTTGAAGCGGCGTGACTGTGGCCGGTAGCTGAGGTTGAAGCGGCGTGACTGTGGCCGGTAGCTGAGGTTGAAGCGGCGTGACTGTGGCCGGTAGCTGAGGTTGAAGCGGCGCGGATGAGGCAGGAAGCTGGGCTGGAAGCGAAGTGGTGCGGACTGAACCTCTGGAAGATCCGACTTCCAGGCTTCTACGAGACCGAGACGATTCCTTCCTGGAGGAACTCTTCTTGTACGGGGTCGTTAACAATTCCTGATCGCAATCTGGGGACGGAGACGAAAGGATTGGAATCTCCTTACCTGCCATGGAAAAGCGAGGAAAAGAAAAGACGGTGGCCGGCTTCTAAGTTCGCAGGCCAACGAAAAGTGAGCCAACGAAAGGTGTACGGCAGAGCGAGAACGAGTGTGAAAGGCTGCTTGTCGAGAACTGACCCTGAGAGCTAGTCATGCTGACATTAAATACTAAGGTGAAAGGTTATGCGGCCCCGACGCCTGATTGGAGAAAGCCGGAGTTGCGATGAAGGTTAATTCCCAGCTTGGATCAAAAGGTGCTTTTCCTAGAACCTTAGAAGGGAACCGTCGTAGCATGAAGAGAGAGAGGTGAAGGTGTAAGCCGAACGCTTCCCCCTTTCCAGCGCGGATTGCCTTAGGTCCAACTAAAGTTACTTAACCAGCATACGCCGGTGAAGGTGTCAATAGTCCACTCATAAGCCACTTAGACCCTGTTAGACCACCAGTTTGAAAGCACCTTTAGTATACAGAACTTCTTGAGACCGAGAAAGTCGGTCCCAAAAAAAACGTACGTCGGAAAGATATCCTGGTTTTCCTATTGTGAAGCCTGTATACTGTGCTTTTGGCTCCAATTTCTTGGTATGAAAATAATAACATACCAAACAATGATGTTCAAATAGAGTAATCGAAACTTAGATAAACCATATCGCAAACATTAATACACTTGCACATCTTACCGTGAATCCGTTGGATAATATCCACGCGTACCTACACGTGGCTTTCTCAGTGCAAGTCTTCAGAATTTTTACGTCATCCATTAAGCATTATAGATCTATATTTCCTTCATTGGGAAATTCCCCTAAACTCACACGTTTAAAAAAAATTGGGAAATCATTCCGCGGCGTCGCACGAATTATTATTATTATTTTATTTTTTTAGTATAAGAAAATGGATATTCATTTTTTTTAATGAGAGGTTGCATGAATGGGTATTATTCGAGGAACTTGCTGTTACCGTGGCAGCAACAATGCCATTTAATTGGGCGACAATAATTGGTTGTAGTTACTTGTAATTGTAGTTGCAGTAATTAGTTACAATAATTTGAGTTACTTTTTTATACTTTTGTCGTAGTGAATTTATATATCCATGCATAACATGTACGCTAGTGTAGGATATTAGCTAGGGTATGTGTCCTTCTGGTTTTCTGGTTTTATGTTCCACACGTGTCGTTTCACGTTATTGTGCTAATCATTATGCTTAGTGCATCATTAGATAAACGTTAAAAGAACTTTGATATGAGATTACAGAGTAAAAGGCTGACAACAATGAATATACCTTCCGTAATAATTTACTCGTTAGATTTAGATTACAAGAAAAAAGGGTCCCTGTGTTGTGTTTAATGAAAAAGGCAGGTTCGTTAAGTTTGCTTTCGGGCCAATCAGGCGCCAACCAAGTAACTTCTTCAAACTGGCGATTTAAAAAAGTTTAGCAGCGAAAAGACTAATTTACGAAAAACTTGTGTAAGGTGTGAGAGTTGGAAGAGCTTTGTCTGTGCTTACTTGAGGTACAGTTTACATAGGTAGCAAAAAGTGGAAGTGGTCAAAGATATTGGTTAAGGAAGTCATTAAAGAATACTTAGGAAAGGTCAGAGGGGCAAGGGGAATCCAGTAAAGAAGAGAGGAGTAGGTTCAAAAGAAGACAAGGACAAATCACCGAATGCAAAGGCAGAGGCAATGTCAATCTAATTGACAGGTCACTAAGAATTTCCGATACCTTCTGTGTATTCGAAAACTTTGTTGTATGGCAGAGCGACACAGACCAAATAAAGGCTTAGATAAGGTACCCGTTTCGTTTCACCCGTATGTCGCCGCGCATTCAATTCAAGAACACAACTTGAAAACTGTCAAACACATATTGCACAGAAATCTTGCACTTCCCTCTTTCACGGTTTCATGTATATTGATGGTGTTAAGACATTCTGGGTAAGAATCACGTAACAAATGCTTCAGTTAATCCTATTTTTGTCAGAAGTATAGTGTCGTTTGAGTTTGCTATATATGCCTTTTGTGTGTTTCTAGCCGTTCCTAGTTTAGTTCCCAAAAATATAACTTATTTTTTGTGTGCAGTAATTGAATTTTTGTGTGGTCGTTAATCGCAAAGCGTTAATCTAACGCTTTGCCGGTAGTGTTGGGTAGCAACAGGGCCATTAAACCGCCCCCTTAGAAGACGTAATTCATTGATTAGACATTAAGGCAAATTTTTTTTAATGAAAATTCACCTATTAAGAAAGCGGTGAATAGTCCTATAGGTAGCTCACACATGACATCGATTAAGGCTCCGAAGGTAACGGTACCCAAGATGGAGCCCACCCGAGCTGAAACGAATGTAATGGAAAATGCGGTTGATCTGGAATTTAGAAAAAAGTAAGAAATAATCATGAGTGAAACGATGGTAAAAGTTCTACTACCTGACAGTAGTCGGGAAAAGCTCGGTAGTAAGAACGTTAATTGCGTTGAAAGCCATGTTTCCGAAGAAATTGAAACAGGCGGTAACTACCAAATCTCCTACAGGGCTCTTAATTACCAATACCAGCAATGCGCAAACACCAGCTGACAAGAGACCAAACGCTGGAAAACAAAATATTCTCTTAAAAATAATAATTTAAAATTGAATCACCTAAGAACATGTAAAAAATTATTTCGAAATTTTCTTAAAACAATTCAAGAGCTGTTAAGCATATTGCGTAACAAGAAATTGAACTATTCCTGACTCTTTTTAGAGGTCAAAGGTCAAACTGCACGCGGCTCCCGTATATACGTGGCTTGGTAAAGGAAGTTATCATGGGATATTTCGAAACAACGTTTCATTTAGAACCAGCACATTTCATGAAAAAATTCTTTGACGGTTAAGCTTGAGCATACTGTAACAGCTAGTGCACAACCAATCAAATTTTTTAAAATTATGAATGAATTAGCAACATACAAATGAACTTTGAAACTATGTGAAATACGTTGCCTAAAAGTGTGTCCTTTGGTTGTGCATTAGCCGCTAAAAAAAATGAAATTTTTGTTTTAGATTGCTTTCAAATCTGGGTAACAAGCCCTTTTCGAGAAATCTTGTTTCGAAATTCGACGACTTGATTTGGGACAGATGCTGCTACAGAAAACTGTGGTGACAAGTTGTACTTTTCAGAAGCAAAACAAGCCGGAAATTAGCTTTATGTTTCTTTTTTACTTTCTTACGTAAGGCTTTCGCAAAACGATAACAAACGTCAGTGCCATCTGTGACTATTTCGCATCAATAAACCGAGGTATACGGGAGCCTTAATTTTACGTCACTAAATTCTTGTTACCGTTTCCTTCGGTAACGGAAGGATCTTTCCGGACTTTGGAGTGTAGGAGAAATGCTGACCTTTGACCTCTTCCAATGGATTCATTAGAAAATAGTACCGATGAAGAATTTACGGCCGAGTTTATCCATGTGCAAGAACGTCCAAACATTGCCGGGTAACGGTGCGATGGCAATAATGAGTGCATTAATATATACTTGTTGACCAGGCTGACACCCGGTGTCGATTTCTGTGCCATTTCCAGCGTTAACGACTTGACAAATAGTCACTGAGGCATTAGGGTGTTGTGCCATGTAATTTTCTAGATTTTCGAACAACTGCGGTAGCCATAACAGCAATCCCGCGTTCCTATAGAATTAGCCGTAGTGTTATCTTCTCTCATAGTATCAAACTTTTCATGGAACAATATTATTATTTTTATTTTAAATTGTCTTTGGTTTAATTAAAACTTACGAGAATTGTAAGACGAATTGGATGAACACCATTAGGAGGATACTGCGCAGTAAAGGTCGTTTAATCAACATTCTGGATTGGTCTACTATTGTTGCAAAGGTACTTTGGAGTTTCTCAAAGAACGGCAAGGTCTCCGCATGACTATCTTCCACGTCAAGGATCAATCGAGTGTACTAGAAACTTGAGAAATTGTCAAAAATTTGTGTGGATTGAATTTGTGTGCTATGATTGTACTGGGAAGTCGTTCTCTGGTTTGCCGGTATTTTCATGGAAAACTCGTCGAAGAACTTGCAAAGCTTCGTCATGACGACCTTTAGCCAAGAGAAATTTGGGAGATTCTGGTAACCATAATAATCCCAATGCTGCAATTAAGGCCATGGAAGCACATAACGCAGTGAACAGGCGCCATGAATCGTAAGTGAATGAGTCAGTAACGTAAGCGAAGCTCTGAGGAATAACTAGCCATGCCAGACCTTAAAATAAAATAAAATAAATAAAGTTTTTTTTCTCATTTTTGTTCTGAATAAAATATCCGTACAAGTCATAACGACGTTCCCTTCGATGTAAAACGCGTCTAACAAGCTTATCATGCCTCCGCGCTTCGCGGCGGGCTGGAATTCCGCGAAAAATGAAAAGACGACTAAAATTCCACTTAAACTTCAGGGAAGGCGAATGTTTAAATTTTAGAAATTTTGGTAGTTCTGTGAGTGCAGCAATTTACCCAACGCCAGCGAAGAATTTGAGAACGAGAAATAGTGCAAATTGTTGAGCTAAGCTGGAAAAGAGGCTGCAGATGGATTCCATAAGAAGAGATATTATGAGAATTTTTTTTCGGCCCAGAGAATCACCCAAGGAGCCCCATATGTAGCTTCCGAACATCATCCCTTTTAAAAGAAAAATTTAGAAAAAATTAGATTAGGAAATATCAGAAGATTTAAATTCTAGATAAGAAGATTTCAGGTTTAATACCTACGAAGGTGATGGCCGAAAGCCAACCTTTGTCTTGCGAAGTGAGATCTAAATCGCATTGCGCGGCCGGCATCAAGAAGGACACGTTGAGAGTCTCACAGGAAAAGCAGCCGAATGAGAATCCACAGAGGAGCAGCAAGATGTAATGAAATTTGCCATAACCTATTTCAAGAGGATTCTGTGAAATCTATTATTCTGTGAAATTCGTGATTCTCTGAAATCTAAGACTAAAAAATATAACTTGAAAGTGTTTTTGTTAATTAGTATCAAATCAGCAAAAAGTCATACTGCAAATTAAAATACGTAAAAAAAATTCTTCGAGTTAAGTTGGTGGTCCAAATTTATATACATTGCGGTTATCAGAATAATGATTTTCTAGGAATTTTCTGTCGTGTTTCAGTGAAAATGTGATTGGAATTGAAAAGTAACTTATCACCTGTGGCTGTGATGGCGGTTTCAAAGTCGACACCTAAGAGTTCAAAGATATATTTTTTAAGGAAAAAGTAATGTGACTGACATTCAATAATTTACCTTCAAGTTCTGCTTTAGACTCTCTAGAAATGTAATGTTCGACTATGTCTTGCTCGTTCAAGGTGTAAATAGAGTACGGTTTGTTCTTCTTCCCCATTGTAAATAACTAGCACAGTTTTTCACTTAGGATATAAGAAAGTAAAGCACGCTGCCTATTGCTATAGCATCGTGTCCTGCACTACATGTCCGTGCTGTATACAAAACCTTCACAAATGCCTGATTAGGATCTCCCGATTCCTGATAAAAAAAAATAACAAATCGGTTGCCAACGTCTTCTTTAGTTGTCTTGTATTTATCCACTTAATTTTTTCCAAGTCAGGAGTTTGGATTTGCAAATAGTCTCTGTTTGGCTACAAGTTCACATACATTTATTTGTGCTGGTTATAATATTTCTCACACCCTCTCTTTCTGTTAAGCATAATAAATAATTCGCATACAATGGTAAATCACTCCACCTAGAAAGGGAATATCTTCTGTTCACGTCAGAGGAGTTTTGGATGTGTTGGGCAACAATAGACCGAATATTCCACCTCCTATAAAAAAGTGTCAGTATTTTTATGAGCATACATTAACTTTTAATTTCCATTCATTAACAACGTTACGAAGTTGATTTGATTGTAATAGTAGATTTGGTGTGGTTTACCTATCATAAATGCGGCTACAAGTAGAATTGGTACGGCGCACACTAAATCTACCAAGGTTCCAAATAAAACCGTGCCTAGAATTGAACCCAATCGGGCGGAAATTCCTACGATGGCTACTGCCGTTGATCTAAAATAAATTAAAATAAATTCGTGTTTTCATTTAATCCTTAAAGAATAAAAGCGGAAGGCGATAAAGCTTTACCTGACATGTGTAGGGAATAATTCAGTGTTGAGCACATTCATGGAATTGAACGCCATAGTGGCGAAAAATGTGAAGAAAGCCGAGACAATTAAATTATCAGTGGAGCTACGAACCACCCATACTAAAAGCGCGCAAATGCCTGCTCCAAGCGTGGGGAAAACTGCGAAATAAATAAATAAAGCAAAAAATATATATAAAAATTAATAACAAATTATTCTTTGCAAGAATTCATTTTTAAATATTATTTTTACCCAAAAAGAACTTTCTACCGAGCCAATCCATATGGTAAAAAGTCCAAATGTTTCCTGGCAACGGCGTTATAGCGATGATAAGGCCATTAATATACACCTGATTGTCCGTGATGGCACAAGAAGAATCTACATAATCATCCGTCTTAGCCAGTGAAACTGTCGGCTGGTAATCCACGACTTCGCAAACTGTCACGGAAGTGGTGTTAGGAAACGTGTTGTAATAGTTCTCCAAACGACTAAAGAGTTCCGGTAACCACAATAGCAATCCCAGGTAACTACACAAGAAAAACAATTTACCGTCGAAGTCCATTTTTTCTTAAATTGTAAGATTATAAATCATTTTAAAAAATCATGTTAAAACTTACGCGAATTGGATGACAAACTGGATAATGATGAGCAGAATTGTGTTTCTCAACAAAGGAGGAGCAAAAAGGAACCGGGATTGCTCTTTTAACTCCCGTAGGGTCACCGAAACCTTTTTTAGCCACGGGAGTTCTTTCGCTTCACTGGTTTCAGTGTCCGTAATTAATTCTTGGTACTATGGAAGAGGAATGAAAATTGTTTTTAAATTTTCTACTTTCATATTATTCATTGGTAATTTTTTTAATGGGAAATAAAAGACGTACCGGATAAGTTTCAGGAGCGTTTTGGGTATTAGCCGCAAACATGATTCTAAAAACTTCCAACGCTTCCTTCCCCTTGTTTTTGGCCAACAAAAACCGAGGAGATTCGGGCAACGAGAGGAAACTGAGACCCGAAAGCAGGCTTAAGGAGGCACAAATGGCGGTGAAAAGACGCCAGGAATTGTATCGTAATGAAGGCGATTCGTATACAAAATCTTGCGGAATTACAGCCCAAGCTAAACCTAAATTCAAAGGAGAAGAAATTCGGGAAAAGGATTTTATTTTTGAAAAAGAAAATAGATTGAATTTGTAATACTGAATTTTAAAATATTGAATTTTAAAATATTGAGTTTTAAATATTGAATTTTAAAGTATTGAGTTTAAATATTGAATTTTAAAGTATTGAGTTTAAATATTGAATTTTAATTAAATAAATCGAATTTTTAATTTATATCTTTGCAATACCTTACCTGCCATAATTAAATTCCCGACCATGAAAAAGGAAGCTACGAAACTGATCATAGAGCCTCGTTTGACGGCAGGCTGGAATTCGGCCACGTAGGGAAACAATACGGTAATAAGCCCGCTTATTCTGTAAGGTTCAAAGATATCCTTTAAAAATGTTGCCAAATTAATTTATTAGAGTTTTTTATGTGTGCTCCGTTACCCGACCCCACCGAAGAAGCGGAGCGTTAAGAATAACGGAAACTTCAGGGCAAGACTTGATAGCATATTGAAAATCGCATCCATCATGAGCGACGCAATAATGATTTCTTTCCGGCCGATGTAGTCACCTAATGACCCCCATATGTAGCCACCAAACATCATACCTGGGAGAAATAACCTTAGTCATTTTAGGTCACTGGTGGAAAGTTAAAACACAGGCGCACACAAACAATAACAGAAATGAAGACATTTTCGGTGCCTTACCCACAAAAATAATAGCCGAGAGCCATCCCTTATCCGTAGAACTCAGTTCCAAGTCGCATTCAGCTGAAGGTAGTAAAAACGAAACACAAAGACATTCGACTGCTACGCAAGCATAGCCAAAGCCGCAGATCATCAATAACTGGTAGTTAAACCTCCCAAATCCTGCCAAATACGAAGCGCAATTAGAATATCACAACGCGAAAAACAAACTAAATTCGAAGACATACTTCTAAGACATAAAGTGGTTATTTAGTCTTTAAAAAGACTGAAGAACTATTTTGCCCCTGCGCCGATCGGATAAATCAAGATCTTAAACCTTTTTTTTCACTGCAGATGGCTAAATAAACCAAGAGCAATTCTATTAAGAGAGCTCTCAAAATTACGTTTACATTTCAACGCTGATCTTTTCCTCGCTTTTCCTGTGATAGTTTCCTTTGTCAAAAATGATCTTAATTCATATAAATGGCCCCAAAGTTAAAAGTCCTTATTTACAATACAAGTGCTTGTCCATAAATTGTATTACATAATAATACAGACTAGCAAAGAGCAGATGCTCACGCTGTTTAAGTTTTTTTAAAAAGGCATAATTCCCCTTTTAATTTACATGTTTTAAAATTTAAATGAAACTTAAATAAACTTTAAATTAAAATTTTAAAGAAACCTCGTATAAATTTAAATGCTTGCAATTTCCTAAATTGATTTATCTAATACAAGTTAATTTTTTAATCAGTTTATAATTGAGCTTAGTCTAAAATTTAAATACTACACAGCCTTTTCATAGTAGCTTTTAAAGTGCTATAATTTTTTTGCATTGGACTATACAAATCTGGACTCACTGGAAAGATTAAGTTGTGGAATTAAGCGGGATTAGTTTTGGAACCTATATATCTGACTTCACGATTGTTTAGTTAATCTTTTTATCTGTCCTTGACTGAGCAGTTATGTGTCTGCATTGGCAAATATAGAATGCTGACTACTTAAGAGGGAATTCAGATGGCTAATCTTATTCCACGAACATTTTGATCATGGTTTTTCCTACGTCCTTGCATTGTTACCTGTAGCAAGAATGGCTGTTTCGAAATCCACTGGTCCGGTTGCCGAACCTGTAAATTGAAAACAACAACAACAATGAAAAACAACCTAATTGACACATTACATCAGACAGTTATACTGGTTATCAAGGTCTTGAAATCGCTCCGTCATTTCAGGTGCGAAATCAGGCCAAATGATTGTCAGGTCTTAGCAAGTAATCTTTGGTACTCAATCCTTTTAAGCTACAACTCTGGCCTATGCATAGGATTTATTGCTGCATGCTAACAAAAGTGAGTTGCAAGTCAATCATTCCAAAATAACTTATCAGCCAGTAAGTCACATAATCTTTCGTTGTTACTTTCCCGGAAATAAGATCTTAACACGGAACATATCACACGTATAAGAACTCGACAAAGGTAAAAATAGCTCAACAATCAAAACCTGGGATAGCAGCAGTGCAGCAAAGAACATGTATCTCTAACCAAAAATTGAATGGATGGAATCAAACGAAAATCTACACGAGAATCTACACGAAATGGGAAAGGCTCCGATAATTAAAATTAGGGCATATTTGACAACATTCGATATTAGCCTAAACTTCAAGTTAATTGGAATTTGAGTACATTTAACCATGAAATTACGTGTGAAAGGAAATTTTGATTACTTCTTTGGTCAAGAATTAAATTGTAACATTTCTAAGAATTCCTTCTTTATCTTATTTTTTAAAATTCGTTAGTGGTTGGTCCTCTTTTATTTAGCGATAGACCAAGTCGATTTCACAGCAAGTGAAAGGGAACATAACGTGTCTCGCGAAGCATTCTATTGTCCATATACGAACCCAAAAGAACACATCCATCGCACCGCAGCTTTTGTGTTTCATTTTCTGGCGGTAAGCACCAAGTTTGACTTCTTAGGCCGTGGTCTTTTCCCGATGCACTCTACCACCCAAGACTAAACTCCAGAAGAGAGGAAAGCCTTTCCAATGTTACCACCAAAAAGAAAAAAGCTCCTGATAAGCGTTTGGGGTTGGGTTGGGTTATTTGACCTATAAACTTGATGGTCTCGAGGTGCTTTTCCCTTTCCAGAACTCCTAACAAGAAAAGAATACAACACTTGGGTACAAAAAAGAACCGGCTTCTGTGGATGTACGTTTTTGTATTAGATGTGTCACGGAAAAGTAGGGCATGAAGCGCGTGAAGTAACCTTGGTTTGTTGTCCAAACTCTCCATTCAATCACCTGTTTCACACCATCACTGGCTTCTCCGCACTTAAATATCTTGCCTACGAATGAACCCCAGAAGTCAACATATTCCAAATCGCGTTGAAAGGTCAATAAACGCACGCTCTTTACTGAACTTGTACTCTTGAAGACATTCCGATCAACAAGTTTTAGAACTTCCATGCAGGGAACTGCATAATAATCACTTGAATACGTAATATCTCATAGAATGTAAGGTTTAGGTTTCCCGTGTTACGTGAAATAAAGAATTGAAAGAGCTCAAACAAGTTTACTCTACCAGTTATAATTTAGTGTTATATTCCGCAATGGGCGTATTATTGAGTAAACTTAATTTTATAAAATCAAAGTCGAATTTACAAAGTAGTCAAGTTAGTTTTTTCAATTTTAATAATGCATTGCCAATTACCGACGTTGCATTTAATACTATTGTTGATAAACTGGCTGTTCGTACTTATTCATATCTATTCGCGCTTAATCGTACTTATTTTTACTCGATTTTTTAAAAATTTAGTTCGATATTAAATATTATAATAATTTTTAATTTACAGCTGAAGTTTTATTTATATAATAGTCAACTAAAATGTAAAACATTTCACCGTAGTAATAATTCTTAATACAATTTTACGTAACTTAAAAGCTAGTAGATGGCTTTTACACATAACTCATGACAAAATAGGCGAAAGCCTCATACGTCGTTTCAAATTTCTAAAAAATAAAAAAATATAGTAGCCAATCAAATCAGATTAATTCGCTACTTTTCTTCGCCTTCCATTACTTGAAGGCTCAATTTCAGTATTTGGTGACTCAGAATTATTTCTTATATTTGTTTAAGAATTGTTTGTTATAGATTCAAGATTCTCAATGTAACAATATTTTCTATTAAATACTCGCTTTCTCTATTAAACACATTGGTTAAAACTCAACTTACGTTCTAGATAAATGAAAAACCTACCAGCTGTAATCCCAGCACTATTCTTCGCCGGAGTGCTCGATTCAACATCTTTGATTCCATCAGTCAGAGCATCGAACAAATTTCGCACATTTGCCATTTGTTTGTTCCACCATTTTGATCTCACGGTCATTTTCTTGCCCGAAGAACAAACACAGCAAACCTGATAAAAAAAATTTCACTCAGCACTGAATTTCTCGAAATCTAAAATAGTCGTCACTTCGGAAGTCGCGAGAGTCTAACGCTGATCTGGCCTGTCAAAAATCCGATCACCAAGCTTATAAGTAAAGTAGTTCAGCATAGACAATCCCACATGAGCCCCTGCATTGCCAAGCTGTACAAAAAACACGAGAGCGATAATAAAAATTCGAGATTGTGAATGGAGGGCGTGTAGTTTAGTCGAACACCGCTGTACAGACACTCAGTCTAGTCCCGAAAAACTTGCCACCACCGCACCGGACTGTTTTGGTAATGAACCGACGAATAGAGAGTGAAAAAAAAGCCTCCGGAAAGAATCGTTTTAGTCTCGGCTCGCCAGACTTTCCGGCGACCAATCACCTAATTTTTTTCGAAAAAATGGGCTTGATTTTTCTTAGAACCAGAAGATCAATTTTATATTTTATAATCTTTAATGTCAACCGGCTCCCCGTAAAGTATACACAGATCTGTCACTGCATTTGAATTTATATAAAAACTTAAAATGTTTAGTAACTTTTGGGAATCAACAATACTTGACTTGGTCTTCTTCCTGGGACGCGAGACCTTCAAGTGAAGAAATTTCGCGAAGTTCGCTGGTATTTCACTTGAAGCTTGATTTGGCGAAAGCTTCACAATTAGATTTTTTAGCACTTCCCGTATACATTAGAACATATCAAGGGTGTGGGTACATTGCACTCTCCGTCCTTTTCCGCTTTTAATTCCTTTTGTTTATCGCCATTATTTTTTTATTGGTTATGTTGTATGTAGTAGGGGAAGTCCACACATCGTGACGGTAAACTAGGTTAGCGTGGATTTGGTCGTGTTGGGAAACAAGAGTCCCAGTAGTCCACCACCTGTTTTAATTGTTATATTCATAAGGAACATTTCCTTTCTTTCTTTTTTTATGTTTTTTTTCCAAAAATGGACTAATAACTGGTATAATTGTTACCTATCATGAAGCCGGCCACGAGCAAAATGGGAACGGCGCAAACGAGATCGACTAATGCTCCGAATAAGACGGTGCCTAAGATAGCTCCTATTCGAGCTGAAATTTGTGTAATTGCCATGGCTGTTGACCTGGAGAGAAAAAAAACAAAGAGAAAGAGAGAGTTTAAATGGACGAGTCACGGTCATAATTTTGTTCTGCTATTGAATGTGTAGCAAAGTTGTATGTGTTAAAAGGAAAGTTTTGCTGGTGTTGGATGCACCATGCTTATATATACCTAACGCTGGTCGGGAACAGCTCGGTTCCGAGCACGTTGATAGCGTTAAACGCCATTGTGGCGAAAAAACTGAAAAACGAGGATACGATCAGGTTGTCAGTACTGCTGCGGACGATCCAGACCATGAAACCGCAAACACCAGCTCCCAACATGCTCCCAACTGTCGAGATAAATTGAACAATGACAATAATATTACCACTACTACAAATAATACGATTGAATCGATAAATATACTACAAATATTGAAAATTAATAAAAGGGATTATTACTGATAATAATTAAGAAGATAATAATTATAATACCATCTCACTACAAGTAATACGATTAATACTATAAATATAAAATATGAATAAAAATAATTGTTAGTAATTAATAATCAAGAAACAATTATATATTAATAAAATTAAGAAGAACTAGCAATGTCATGAATAAATAAGCACTTAAAACAATTTACAAAATTCAATTGTAAAGAAGTGAATTAAGCTATAAGCAAACCTAAAAAGAACTTTCGGCCCAAGAAATCCATATGGAAGTACGTCCAAATGTTCCCTGGTAAAGGGGTAAGGGCCACAATTAAGGCGTTAATGTAGACTTGGTCATCGGGAGTGTCATGGGGACAAGTACTGAGACCACTATCGCTTTCGGTGGCGTTGTAACCGACGATTTGACAAACCGTTACGGAGTCATCGGGGTGGTCCTTATAATAATTCTCGAGTGAATTGAAAATGTCTGGTAACCAGAGCAGCAAGCCCAGATCCCTGAAAAGAATTAAATAGAGATCTAAAAGTCATTTTTGTCCATTAATGAGAATTGCTAGTTGGGCTGCAACACTCACGTATGCGTGGACAGTATTCGCCATAAGGAAAAAAAAGTCAAGGATAAAATAATCAGAGAACTCGCAATAAAAGTCAGCCAAGAGCTTTGCTGATGCTGATATTAAATAAATAAAAAGTAAGTCAAGGATTATTTTTTAAGTGCGTGCCTGGAAGAGTAAGTAATTTTAGCCAATGTAACGAGTTATCCTATACAACTCTTTTCAGCAAAATAAATTTACGTTGATTCTTAGATTAAACGGAAAATTGTTAATTCGTGAAGGGGATCCAATTAAACGCCTAGTGTAGACTCAATTATTTCGAATGAAATTCCTAAGCACGTTTTAGATAGCTAAAATAATTGCCAACGTGGTTTGACCTACTGAACGCAAAATCTTAAAAAATAAAATCTTCGAGATTATCTGGATTCTGAGTTTCTTAGATTTGTAAAAAGTGCGAGGATTTGAACAAATCCTGAAGTAACCAAAGTAATATAATTACGCGAATTGGAGCGCAAACTGGATGATAATCATGAGCATAATGTTGCGAAGTAACGGGTGTGCAAAAAGCGTCTTGGATTGCTCCGATACGTTCCGGAACGTCACTTGTAGTTTCTCTTTCCATCGCAAGTTGCTTACTTCATCTTCAGCGTCTCCAAGTAGGAACTTAGTGTGCTGCAACAAACAAAAATTGTGTCAGAGAAAACGCACGATTCTAAGAGCTTAGAAAGCATAAGGGAAGTTTTCGGTATCAAGATTATTAAAATATTGTTCCCCGACTTCCTTTCTATACTTACCGGGTATTCATGGCCAGGACGTCCTGTATTGAGGGTGAAAATTCGGCGAAACACCTCTAGAGCATCCTGCTCTCTACTTTTGGCAAGCAAGAAACGAGGCGATTCCGGTAAAGGCAATAATGCCAAGCCAGCCAACAAACTGATTGTCCCACATAACGCTGTAAACAAACGCCACGAATTGAATGTGAAACTTGCGTCAATAGGCGTAGAAAAAGTTTGGGGAATCACTGCCCATGCCAACCCTATTTTCCGTTATACAAAAAATAACACACAGAACGATAATTTTAGAATCTTAAAATCTTGATTCGAAACGTGTAGAATCTTGTTGGCAAAACTTCTGTTTCCAAATTACCGGCCATTAGAATGTTTCCAAACATGAAAAAGGACGCCACGAAGCTAATGATGGCTCCTCGTTTATCACTAGGTTGGAATTCTGCCACGTAGGGGAAAAGAACGACCGTCATTCCCGCAATTCTACGCAAAAACGAAAATATTTTCTATACAACAGTTTATTTATACAACAGTTTGTCTGTTCTGCTTTAGTGTGATATTCGTAAATTAATAGCGGAATAATAAGTAGACAACTTACCCCATTCCTCCAAAAAAGCGCAGTGTTAAAAATAACCCAAAACTTTGTGCCAAGCTTGAACAAATGCTGAAAATCGCATCCGTCATTAGGGAAGCGATTAAAATTTCTCGTCGACCCAAGGAGTCGGCCAATGCACCCCAAATGTATCCTCCAATCATCATTCCTGAAATATTTCACCCCCAAGTTTTAATTAATTTAATTTAATGTGGGACATTGTTATACAGTACTAAGATGTTATACTAACAAATTCATATACTATATTAAGTATATATCGTTTTAAGACTAAGTAGATGCCGCTTATTGTGAGCACTGGTTATTGGAATCCGCCGCTTTACGGAATCAAATTTTAAAGGACCAATTCAAACTGATAAAATTCATAGCATTTTAATCGGTTGTTAGGATCACACTTTCCGGTATTAGAATCAATTTCAAAAGAATCTTCACATGAGTATAGTAACGAAACTGCAGTAGTGATTGCTACACGGACTTTGCATATTGACCAATGACATTGCTTTTACGTCGTTTTGACCAATCCTGTCATTTCCAGCCTACTACTACGCTTAGGGGAAATCCCTTTTAAACTCTCCAGTCAATTAAATGAGCAGGTTATTTAATTGAGTGACCTGCTCCTTTAATTGACTGGGCAAATTAGGTTGAATATCGTGTTGAGAGCCCTACCTAAGCGTAGGACTATAGGCTTCAAAGGCGCACTATTAGTTGTGTTTTAGACGCGTGGTTATATAAAAATGGCGACGAACAAGAAAAGAGTTGATTTAAATGTAAAAGAGAAGTTGCGACAAGTTAAACTAAAAAGATTTGCCACTAACGGAAGCGATCGTTAAGTTAGGAATTCCTCAATCATCTATTAAAATTGTTGAAAAATTTCCAATTGAAATGACATTTCCGATTATTAGAATCTCCGCTTAATAGAATTAACATTCACTTGACAAACGTGGTGACAAAAAGAGGCATCTACTGTATATATTGAATAATTATGAAATAAAATCTTACCGACGAAGATGATAGCTGATAACCAGCCCTTATCGGTTGATGTCATTAGCAAATCACATTCAGCTGAAGGGAGCAAGAAGGACACGGATAAGGCCTCTACCGCCGCACAAGAATAAGCCATTCCGCACAAAAATACGAACCAATAATGAAATTTTCCATATCCTACGTTGGGCATGACGGAAGACCATTTTACTTAAAGGTTTAAGCGAACGTTTTTGGACCTACCTGTGGCTCGGATAGCGGTCTCGAAATCCACCGCGCCTGAAAATGAGAAGTTGGGACATGGAGACATGGGGAAACAATTACGAGAAAAATTTAATAACGTTCGTGTTAAAATGTAACGAAGTACCGTCTTTGTTTTCTGTGTTATCCGAAGGTAAATCTACATTTTGCATACCACTTTCGTCAATTAATTTACTAACCATAGAAGAGGCTTTGGTTAGAGTCATATTTCGTAACGGGATTAGTCTCACTGTGTGGCACTCTGACGGGTTCTTCATCAGTAGTGAAGATTGTCCCTAGCTCTCAAGACATACAAATCCCTATTGAAGTGTTGTCCTTGCCCTTATCGCAACGTTCTTCAGCACATTTTAGCTCTTCAAACGCTAAAGTCCACGTCATTTTTAGTCAGCTGACCTTTAAAGTCGACCAGAGTGACACGGGGAAACCAGCAAAACACTCTTTCCAAAGAAGGAAACTTTTGATAAGCAATCATAAACTTGCTGCCTCATTCCTAGCTATCTAAATGATGCGATTTAATCTTATGCCTCGGTCAACATTAGTGAGTTCACACGCTTATTTTTCCTTTATGGAACAACTAAAAGATAAATTTGTGACAAAAAAATAAATAAAATTAGCTCAGGATTTGCGGTATCACATGTGTGTATTCAGAACACAAAGGGCATATCATTCCAAAGGTTCACGTGTTGTATTAGGTAGTAGCAAACCCAATAATCCGCCTCCTAAAATTCACGCATAATTAGTCAAAATACTTAAATGTATATGAATAAAATAACATAAAAAATTGCTAAGCTATTAAAGCTATTTTATATTACATTATAGATTTTTTTTAGTATAACAGCTGGCGTAGGCTTGAAAGCCTATTGCCAATTATACATTATTATATTTTATATTGTATGTAACATGACTAAAGAATGCATATCTGGTAAAAACAAAATTAATAGAAATAATGTACGATTTGTTTTACCTATAAGCAAGGTAGCTATGAGTAAAATGGGCAGTGCACACATGTAATCCACAAAGACGCCAAATATTATGTTGCCCAATACTGCGCCTAATCTTGCTGCGGCCAAGGTGATAGCCAAAGCTGTCGATCTGCGAATGACATTATGAAGTTTTTCGACTCTTTAAAGCAAACAGAAAGAATTACGAAAAGTTACCTGATGCTTGTGGGAAAGAGTTCCGTGCCTAAGCAATCTAACGCATTAAACCCCATCGTGGAAACAGCTCCAAAGACACAGGAAATGGCTAAATTTCCCGCACTGCTACTTACGAACCAAATAAGAAAAGCGCAAAGGCCAGAGATGACCATACTAAAGACTAAAAAAGCAAAGAAAATTGTTTTCGCTGTGATATTTCTGAATTCCTGCAATCAATTAGAATCCGTACCTAGAAAGAACTTTCTGCCAAGTTTATCCATGTGTAAGATGGTCCAGACATTAGCGGGCAACGGAGCGACGGCCAAGATGAAGGCGTTAATGAAGACCTGATTGTCTGGAGGGCCATTACAGTGGAAAGTCGAGTTGTCCGTGGAATTATATCCCACGATGTCGCAAACTGAGACTGAAGCGTCCGGATGATCCGCGTAGTAGCTTGTGAGCCGACTGAAAAGCTCGGGAAACCATAGCCATAGACCGTAGTATCTAATGAACATTTAAAGTAGTTGTTTTTAGGTTAAAAGTATCTTTATTTTTAGGTTAACTAATAATTAATTCTTTAATTATATTATTTAACATATTTAATCAATATTATTATATAGCTAATCATTATTATTATTATTATTATTTCTTACCCAAACTGGATTGTGAAGTTGATCACGATCATAAGCAGTGTAGGTCTTAATAAGGAGCTTGCAAACAAAGCTTTAGACTGCTGGATAACTTTTCTGGCAGTATGGGACCATCGTTTCAGTATAGGTGTCCCGCGAGGCATTTCAGGGACCATATCATCGTCCAATGCGAGGTAAAGATACTAAAAATGAATAAAAAAGAGTTTAGTTTCGGGTAAAAGAGATTAATAAAAGGTTACCGGAAAGGCTTCCTTGGCTTTGCCAGTGTTTCGCGTAAAAATAAGCTGGAACACTTCTAGCGCTTCTTGCGCTTTGCCTTTAGCGAGCAAATAGCGAGGCGATTCTGGTAAAGAGAGTAAAAGCAGCGCCACAGTTAAACTGGGCAAGCCGCAGACGGCTGTGAATAACCTCCATGAATTAAACTGGAAGCTGGGAGTATCGTACGAAAAGGTCTGTGGGATTATAATCCAAGCCAAACCTGAAAGAAAACTCGCATTTTAAAAAATACGTTGATGCGTTAAAAATTACAAATAAAAGTTGTATTTTTACCAGCAACCACAAAATTGCCAATCATCCAAAACGCAGCTAAGAAACTGAGCATTGCTCCGCGTTTTGCCTTGGGTTGAAATTCTGCATAATAGGACCATGTCACCGGAATACTTCCCCCGACCCTAGACCAAAAAAATCCAAAGGAAATTGAATTGTGTCCAATAAAAACTGTATTTACCCCAGGCCGCTCATAAATCTGAGAAACAAAAAGAGGGGGAACTCGAGAGCCAGACTAGATAACATGCCAAACAAAGCGTTGACACACATAGCGGCAATTAAAACTTCCTTGCGGCCCAGGTTGTCGCCCAATGCCCCCCATAAATAGCCCCCCACCATCATACCTGTTTGACAAATGTATTATAGACATAAATTAAAATGCGGGAAAAGGCGAGGTATACTGTTCTGAATTACCAATGAAAACCATAGCGGAAAGCCAGCCTTTGTCCGAGGAACTTAATTTTAAATCGCATTCTGCAGAAGGTAGGAGGAAAGAGACGCACAGAACCTCGACGGCGTCTGCAGCGTTGGCCCAGCCACAAATTAACAAAAGCCAATAGTGGAATTTTCCATAGCCTAAATTTTTTACGATTTATGTAAATGATTTTTATAAATTCGAAGGATTTTAAAAATACCAGTGGCTGATATGGCGGTTTCATAATCTGCTCGGATGGATTTCCCGTTGCGTATTCGTCGCTCTTCTATATGGGAGAGAAAACAAGAAAACAGAGTTACGTGTACGGTTTCAAAGTACTTGACTCCGGGGATTCCCCAGATTTTTCACTGGTTTCTTCCATGCTTTTGAACGCTTAGAACAGCAGAAAAGAAGGCTAGTGGATCGTAGAAAGTAAACAAACTGTGTGCCGTGAGAGTGGGAATGCAGGTGATAAACTTGAAGATGCGCCTTTCTATCGACTTCATAAGATAACAAGCTTCACAAAGTCAAAGAGATAACCCCCCAGGAAGATATTCTTACGTAAATGGTAAAATCGAAAATCACAAATCAAGTTATTTTACAGCAAGGTTACATAGATAAGGAAGAAAGGTACTTAAAGGAAAATAAGTAAGTTTCTAATCCACAACCATGTAATTCAAATTAAAATCAAATGCGTGTATGTCTAAGCCAAAATACAAATAAGCCCAAACCAAGACCATACAATAAAATCCAAGCTAAGTAACAATGAAAGATAGGTTACCGTCACTCTCTACTTCACAACTCGCATTTCTCATCAAAGGCGAATATACTTCCTCATGGTCAGGCGTCCGATTAATAGAAGCCGCTCTTAAAAACATTAAAAAAAATTAAAATGATGGTTGCTCTTTTTTGAGCTGTGATGTATCAACTGTTTGTTTATTGTTTACGTTGCTTTGATTCAGTTTTTCAGTACGAGAAATGTTGAACCGCGAACTGCACGACTTAAAGCTGAACCTCACAGGAAACGTGAAATTAACCACTTCTAAATTAAGTATGTGCCTAAATCTATTTAACTCGCATAAATTACCTTAGCACATAGGAGAATTACCTTATTTTGAATGCCCCAGCAAGTCTATAGGTAAGAGACGACTCACTACAAGTCCAATTCACTACAAGCCCCCTTTCACCAGCTTTCACTAATCCTTGACAACTCACTACAACAGCACCACGATGACAACTCACTACATGACAATTCATTACACTAGTATGTCGTCTATTAATAGGCAGTAACAACTCACTACAATGCATTCGCTCAGTATTTTATTTCAACAGATGGTTCAACTTAAAAATCGGTTCAACTTAAAAATCAAGAAGAAAGAAGTTTTTTATTTCATATTTTTATATTTACTGTATAATTATGTTTTGCTCAAGCATTTTCGCACTTAGCTCAAGCATTCATAATAAAACTATTAGAAATTCATAAAAAAATATTATAAATTTTTAGATACAATGGAACACAACAAATACGGAATTTCTGCACAATCGGAGAAATATTAAAAAGAAATATTATAAGTTTTTGATAAAAATGGAACAGAACAACATCTCGTTGAGTTGTCACTGCCTAGCTAGTGTAATGAATTGTCATGTAGTGAGTTGTCAGCGTGGTGCTATTGTAGTGAGTTGTCAAGGTTTAGTGAAAGCTGGTGAAAGGGGGCTTGTAGTGAATTGGACTTGTAGTGAGTCGACTCGTCCCCGTCTGTAGATGCCTTGCTTATTTTAACAAATCAATCATAAAATCGAGACTTAAAGAGCAATAGACTACAACATCGCATATTGATATTTGGATGGATTCTTTTTGTACATATTATTCTAAGAACAGGAAAATTTGTTTCAAGTTTTTCTGACTAGCCGTTCCCGAGTTATTGATTTGCGAAGTTTTGGCATTTTCCCGCCGCGAAAACCGTGACGTCAAGTTGGGGAACAGCATTAGAGGTGTGGCTTACGGGCGCTTTGTATACACTTGCTTTGTTTAGGCTTCCCCTGTGCTTTGTGAGTTTTAGTGGAAAAAATGGCAAATAAGCTGCCATCAAAGACAAATAAACATTGCGGTAGCTATTGTGTTGCTTACGGTTGTAATAACAGTGGAAGATCTGGTGTAGGGTTGTATACTTTCCCTAGCGCCTTTACCTATTAGCGCATTCAAAATCGGACCCTCGATTTGTAGGGACGGCACCATTGTCTTTCTTTTGAATGCTCAAGCTAGTCTGTAGGTGTTTTGGATAATTTACAAGCTCGATCACAAAAAACTGACTTTTTCTTCGCGCCGCGACGTGCGGGCTCCGCTGTACGCCATGAAGCAAGCATTACCCGCAAAGTCAGAGCCGCCTCGCGCGGTCCCATTGCCAGGGGATGGGCTCTCGACTGCGAAGCCGACCCGAAACTTGCCCAAAGGCTCTCAGGCGCGGGTCTCGGCCCGGCAGGACGGCAAGCTACGGCGATCGCGCGATGGCGCGAAGAAAAAGTCAGTTTTTTGTGATCGAGCTTGTACATTATCCAAAACACCTACAGACTAGCTTGAGCATTCAAAAGAAAGATAATGGTGCCGTCCCTACAAATCGAGGGTCCGATTTTGAATGCGCTAATNAAGGCGCTAGGTCTCCGGCCAACTGTCCCCCCGTGTTATAAGGATAGGGAAATTTGAATTTTGGACCAAAGGGGCGGAGCTAAAACCACTAAATAATTAATTACTCGGTTAATATGCATAATTGACATAGGGGTTCTTCAGCCAGAACACTTCTTTTGGTCTCCTCTATAACATATTTTTTTATTTTTTTTCACTTGACTCCCCCTTTAATAGTCCCTAATCACCTGCTCTCCGGTTCTTCTTCGCTTTACCTCCCTCCCACCCTTCATTCCTTCCAAACTCCTTCGTCCCTTATTATTTGGACTCTAGGTGGAAGTGGCTCTGGGCCCGGGACCTTCGTTCCCCTGGGACCAGAGTGGAATTTCCATCGAAGAGGCCCCTGGTTTTCTCCACAAGCGCGACGAACAACGAAGGATAAGCTAATGCTAGAAAAACGTATATTTTTCATTTGCGGAAACTTTCGATGGGGGTTTAAACCCCCCGAACCCCCCCCCCCTGGGTACGGGCCTGATCCTAACACCTTTCCCACAAGTACACCTATAATGTGCTGTATAGAAGCACACAATGTTTTACAATAAGTTACCGTCATAGAAGCACACAATGTTTTACAATAAGTTACCGTCGGAAACGGCAGATCTTCTATTATATTACTACGTGTTACAACACTGCCATTTGGCTCTGCCATTGCCGACAAGTCATCCGGACTGCATTGCATTGGAAAGCTTCCGCTTCTTCTGTGCCTGAAACAGGTAGGGCTGAGCATCTTCAGTTTTTGGCACAGGACTGCTAAAACACCCATCAAATCCCGTCCCTTCATTGTCTAGAATGTCGCTTCTATCTGAATACTTACTTTCGTCCGAGTCTTCTGACATTTTATTCGTTTAGGGATCTCACTTCGACACTTTGTACACCAAACACGGGGTCACAGGGTACACAGAAACGTGGTCCCCCGAGGTTACGTCACAGGCTACGTGACCGCGCTGGGTCAATGACAGAAATGCCCAATTTGAGTTTTAGACTTCTTATTTTCTTAAAATCTCACTTATTATTTGGCGTTTGATAAAAATAATAATACAAAGTTGTGTTTTTTTGGTGCCTATTGTCCTTTAGAGCCATCACAAGTGGTTGTAACATCGCGTCTAACCTTTACGAATAAGCTTTCTTACTGTAGGACGTTGAGCTTTCAGAAGACGCTTCATAAGAGTATGCCTTCATTAAATTTTTGAAGAAAAGGGTGGGGTAAACCATGGCCACTGACCCGTTGTGTATTTAAATTAAGTAATCGGTGCCTAACATATTAACAAGCGTAACTTCACTTGCAACAACAGCAAGCACCAATAATTTTTGTTTTTCAAGCTCTAAAATGCTACACAAGCGTCACGAAGACAACAACACACGACTTAACCAAATGCAAAGCTTATTCCTGTTATAAAAAAAAGACCAAGTAGTAAAAAAGTCTACAAATCCATCACCACAATGCAAGGTTGCTCTTTTCAGACAAAAATGTGCGGGGATAAGAGTAGTATAATCTTTGTCACAGTTATTAGTAAAGTAATTTTGCTGTTTTTATGTTGAATTTGACCCCGTTTCTTAGCTTTGGTTCAGTCTCGTCAAGTGAAGTTATGTTTGTGGTTCTTGGTCCTGTACCCCTTTACACCCCTTAAAGGTACCCTTCAACAAGGCTTTAAAACGAAGTTTTCCCGAAGATGAAATTTCCAGGAGCGTTGGTGTCATCTGAGGTGAAATATTCTTGCCACAGTTTAGCAAATACGTCCTTGTTCACAGTGATGGTCTTATTCTGTAAGAACAAAATACTCTTTAAACTGGTTTCTTAATAACTTTAAATTTAACTTTACTTGGGAGAACTTAGCGTACGCCTTGACGCAATCTTCTTCGCTTACTCCGTAGCGAGTGCAGACTTTAGTGAACTCTTCTTCATCCATAGTTCCATCTCCTTTAATGCGAAAAGTTATTAGAAATATTCTTTCTTAAACATTGTAATTTAATTCTTTTTTCAAAAGATATATTTTATTTTGACTTATTAGAAATATTTCTTACCGGAAGTGTCGTGAACGCTGAAAACCAAGTCACGGTACTTTTGTTGCCAGTCTGGACCTTGACCACCTCCGTATTTCTCCCACATTTGGCACCATTCATCTTCGCTAATCTACACAATGAAGTTAAGATTTAGTCTAGACTCAACCTTCGGTTTTTCGTATTGTTTTACTTCATTGTCGTTATTCTCATCCACACCAGAAGTGCTCAATTCGTCCCAAATCTTCGTTAGCTTGCCCAGTACCTCAATGCCTTGCGCACTGCCAATCTCCCATCCACGGACGCGACAAATACGCTATCGTTCGGAGTAATTAAGAAAATAATTAACTTAGCAACAGCGCAAAACTCATCTTCAAGCTGTTATAAATTTGTTTGAATTCAATCTCAATCGGCAAAATTCATCTTAAAGCTTATAGTGTGAAAGGAGAACTGATTGCCCTTCCTTAAAATAAATGGCGATTGACGAGACCAGATTTGCGTTAGGACAGTCGAGATTGAATGGATTAGAGTGTGGGAGGTACGTAAGAAATTCGAAATCTTACTTCAGCAGCTACTTGGAAGTCTTTTTTGTCGATACTTCCGCTCTTGTCAGCATCTAAGATCGGGAACAGAAGTCATAATTAGGTTGTTAATTGAGGCTGAGGAACTCACCAAAAAACGTGTGGAACACGAAGAGCAACTTCTTCTTACGGAATTCGGATAGAGTCATTATAGGAACTGCCCAGGAGAAATCAAAGAAAACAAATTAGTATTTCTTGCCCGTAATGTTTTTATATCTGAAGGATCGCATATGAGATTTCATTTCCTCTCACTTCTGAGGGGAAGAAAGGCCTTAGAAGAGAATGGGGGCTTAAAATAATAGTTTATTCTTAACGCTTATTTTTTATGCTAAACGCCTGCCGTGTAGTGAACCTAAGCACGCGCTCTAGTATTTCGTAAAGGGAATCGCGATGCAGAAATAGGCGGTTTGAGGTGGTTATACACACTAGCTAGATTTTTTTTTACGGGGGAACGGGGGCTAAGTGGGGGAGGTTGGGGTGGAGATATATGGCTTGTAATAGTGGTTGTAATTTATCAGAAATTTTCATAGGAAAGGGAATTTATTGATTGAAGCAGAGAAAAGGGCTCGGATGCAGAAAGGAGATCCGAAAGTGAGCGGCTGCTCTCGTACTGGTGCAGCGATGGTGGCATTGATTACCGTTCCATGTGCTCAACCCCTCATTGCAATTCATCTCCGCTTGATTTCCATCACATCAAGGCGAAAGGGAGGGGACGTCACGGGCCCTTTAACTAAGGATTTTCTCGGATTAGATCTAAGATTTTACCTTTAGCTTGGGTGCCTAAAGTATCTTTAAGGATCCCAACTTGGGGTCGGAGGATAGATGGATCTAAGCCTATCAGTTTCTAGTATAAAACGGTATGGACAGCCCAAATTTCGTGGGCTGGCTGGAAAAACGTTAGGAAATCACTCCGGTGGTTTTAATAAAAAAAACATGACAAGATTTCGTTAATCGTGTACACAACAAAGAAATTTTGAAAGGTTATGAATATCGACTAGCCGCTGGCGAGAACGGGACTTGAGTGATGACGTTAACGAGGACGAGAACATTCAAATTGGGCAACAGTGAATTTTGGCAATAATGAAATACACCTTCCGTGTCTAATACGGAACACGGTATGCAATTCACCTTTAGTAGATCCTTTAAATACACGTATAAGTGAAAAACCTTGGAAGTGCCGGCAAGGAATGAATGTGACCAAGTTATATTGTATCTTATTTTTTTAATAATTAAAGGTTATATAACAAAACCTTAATAACATCCATTTATTACTTTATAATGTACAACTAACAATACCCAGTTATTTACATTTGTACACGAATTCGTGTAATACTGTAATTATAGTTAAATACTAATATAATTAGTATAAATTTTATTTAAATAATAATTTCTTTCTTTTTAAAAATTTCTTCGTATCCAGTACTTCTTTGAAGGTTTGATATTACTTAATACAAGTTATAACTAAATATTGTGTAAATAAATAGTTTATATAACTCAATATCGCGAAATAAACATTACTGCACGAGCTATACGTAAATATTAATAGATATGTTACGCTGTGCATGCCCATAATTCATTTCAGTTACAAACTACCCCCTCTCTGCTTCTTAAGGTTAACTAAAGCCAAAGGTCCACGTAAGAAAAATGTACCGAATGGAAGGCATTAGGTTATTCTGTATTATGAAGACATTTACTTTTCTCTTTATTATTTTTCATTTTTTTCATTTGGAGAGCAATCATTTATGCCTTGCTTGACTTTAGGCGATAACATTAATGCAGTACCGCCAATCCTGATGGTGGCACGGCATAAAAAAGAGCTGGTGATAAGCTTTTTATGAGGAACTATATGCTTGTGTAGTGAGACTTTTCCGCAGCTCTTTACGGAAAGACTTGACTTTGATCGCTTTTCTTGTTGCTCCCTGTCCTAACTCCTTAAGCTTCCCCGACGCGATATGAGCAGAGCGCATGTAATAACACCTAAAGTTATTCTTTTACGACGGAAAATCGGGACAAGATTCAATTTCCTTTGGGGTTTT
This sequence comes from Lepidurus apus apus, assembly GCA_022832285.1. Taxonomy (NCBI): domain Eukaryota; kingdom Metazoa; phylum Arthropoda; class Branchiopoda; order Notostraca; family Triopsidae; genus Lepidurus; species Lepidurus apus. Next base: position 4,661 of record JAGJRO010000414.1, on the reverse strand, counting down.
AAATCTTATCGAACTTTCCTAGTCCATTTTCTTTCACTTTACCCTATTATTCTCTCTTTTTCTTAAAAAAAAGAAAGCATTTTGACATATTTATCCACCTAGATTTCGCATATTTTCTCTCTTTTCTAAAAAAACAAACTATAGGTAGTGAATTTTTTTCTTAAGGGATCAATATATCCCCACCTGTTGCCTTTTCTTTCCCGCTCCCGGGGCCTCAATCTCCGGTAAATAGTTTCTGTTTCCCGTGTGCGTGTTACGTGGATTTTGAGGTTAGTGTAGTAAACGCATTGGAATCAATACCGTGGAACTTTTGAAAATTTAATTCTATTTAGCCTGACGGGAGAGGCCAGGCATTGAAAAAATTCATGGTGCAGTAATACTCCCACACACAAAGACCAATAAAATAAAATAAATTGTACAAATTTTAAAAGTTTGGACTTACCTGGTGACACAAGAAACTGTTTTAAGCGAAAACTGTGGAATGCCTCGACGAGGGAAGCTGAGCCGAACTTGGGAAGTGGAATAATACACTTGGACCTCGTTACACACACCCTATGCGCGGAAGGCTGGGCTAGGTTTGAGTTGGCTATCGACTACCGGAGCAATCCAGGTGTTCTCTTCCGTTCTGGGCGAGAGTATAAAGTGTAAGCGGAATGAAGACCCCTCCTTTTCGCCACGTCGCGTGTCCAACGCTGATGGGATAAATGCAACAGGCGCAGGCACATCACTGTCTCCAGCTTCTTATATTCCTCGTGAGCCACGTGATCAGGTGATCACCCCCACTCCTCCTTATCCACATCACCTCTCCCCTTCTCCCTGTAAGGGTTGAACGCGAAGAAACTGCTAATAAGCCCATTAGTGCCGGTCCAGATTTGTCATAGTATGAACTATAGACATCATAAACTTTGATTTGGTGCCGACTTTATTATAACCGCTTTATTGTTTCTTGGAGGGGTGAGAGGGGGGAGGGGAGGGTTCATGGGAGACGGGGTGAAGGTTTCGAAAAAACCGTGATCGAGATTTGAGATAAGCTAGTATGAGACACAATTGAACTTTAGCATTGACGCACGTAAGTTTTTTTACGACTTACAATTTACTGGACTGTTTAAATTTATTTTTTTAGAATATAACGGCTAGGAGGTGAGCGCAAAGATAAAAATTATGGTACAGAGATAGGTATTGTTTGATTTTGGTCTGCTTCGAGTTTGCTTATCTTGAAAACAAAAACGATGGGTGGAAGTTTATTAGAGAGGAAAGAGTTCATATTTGACCGGGTACCTGTCAAGCATAAACTTGGCGGTTTCGGGGGTTGTCGAAGTAACGGAAGATGAGGGAGATAGGAAGTCACGAGGTTAAATAGCATGTTGAATGCATGGTCAAGTGCATGAAGCAGCGAGATGGTGCAATCCTGGGAGTATTTTCACGAAAGTTATTCTGCATGTTCTGAATGCATATAGGAAGAGTCACGAACCATGGAAATGGGAGGCTGAGAGTTGAAAGTTCGAGGAAAAGAGACGATTTCGTTGGTTTCATGTTTGGGCGTTCGACAACGTTTCGAGATGAAATTCTTGTCGAGAAGCTGGGAAACTTTCTTTTTTCTTTTTTTTCCTTCACCCCATCTTGGCGGCTCGCTCTTCGTCTATTTACACAACTTAAGTTATTCGGTATGTACTCAGACCTAAGCCGGTATATTCAAAAAAGGAAAACTGGATACGTACATACCGTACCGAATTACGTGAGTTATGTAAATTGAACCTTGCAGTTTGTGTTTGTATCAATGCCTTGCAATGTTACCAATCTGAAATCGTGATTCCGAATCGGATGTTTTGTGCAAAAGGTGCTAATTTAATTCAAATGTAGCTCAAGGTCAATCGCAGTTTTATTTCTTCGAATCCTTTAAAATCATAGTAAGTTTTTGCTTATTTATTTCTTCTTAGCAACATTTTAAGTATTTGATTGTATAAGATTACATTGATTGTATAGATTTTGTTTCGACAAATCGCTGTAACTTTAGTCCCATTTTGTGTGTAATTCTTTTCAGCTCCTAAAGGACTTGTACGCAAAGTTTTTTGGATATGAACGCTACAATGTGAATAGAATAACTCGCAATCTTATGTACTACATTTTAGCAAGACTTGATGCCTTTCTTTTCTTGTATTAGGCATATAGACGCTGTAGTTTCGTGTGTCCAACGCGTCGTAATAAAGGGCGTGTAATCTCACCAGAATTTCACCGTACAGCTTAAGTATAATTTATACCAAGTACCTGTACATGGTACAAAATAGTAGAACGTGAAAATGTTCATATTTACCCAACACTCTCTTACGAATGTTCTCGACCTTTATATTTGTCAACACTTTTACGATAATGAGAATTACAGCAGCCCAACTTTACCCAAGCGATAGAGAAGATCAATTTAGTTTTCGGAAAGTACATTAATCAAATTACATGCCACTTCTTGAACAATAATACTGACATAGCATTTGTTTAGCTTTAAAGCGGAGGAAATTATTATTATTATTATTATTTATTGCAACATATAGGCTTTGCAAAGCCTCTTTGAAACTGCTACAGATATCGTAACATTTGTTTGGAACTAACAGTATTGGGATTTTTTTGGTAGTCAGACCTATTTGTCTCTACGAAACTGTTTTGGGTCAAACATTTTTGAGCCAAAATGCTCATCTAGTGATTTTTTAAAAGTCTGTGTGCAGGAGGATTTGATCACTTTTTCTGGTAGGCTGTTCCATTCATCCACTATTCGGTTTTGAAAGGTCCAGCGACCTACATCTTTGAAGAACCGTTCTGTCTTAAGTTTTAGGGTATGGCCACGACAATTGCTTTGGTTGAAGCATAGTATTTGTTCGGCGGACACATTTTCATAATAGGCGTAACACAATTTGAACGCTTCTATCAGGTCACCTCGTAGAAACCTATATGCCAGAGTTGGCAGATTCAGAGATTTAAGTCGATCTATATATGAGAGGTGACGGAGACTTCCAGGAAATTTAGTTATTCTCCTTTGGACTTTTTCTAGGGCATCTAAGTCCCTGTTGAAGAACGAGCGCGTTACACAGTGGCCGTACTCAAGAATAGGTCTAACGAGCGTTTTATACAGCATAGATAACATTATTTTATCCACACAGGTGAAGTTTTGTCTAATTAATCCGGCCACTCTCGTTGCTTTAGCCGCAATGCTCGCGTAATGTTGGTGGAAATTAAGTTTTATGTCAATCAGGACTCCAAGATCCCGTTCGCAGTCGGTCTTGGCAATAACTTCGCCACCCAGGACATAACTACTTGTGACAAATTCATTTCCAATCCTCAGTTGGTGACACTTTGGGATGTTCAATTCCATCAGCCATGTTTCCATCCAAAGCTCAATGCTTTTAATGTCATCTTGTAGCTTAATCATGTCCTCCGGGCAGTTAATTACGTTACTAATTTTTGTATCATCCGCGTAAAGAAAGACTGTCGACTCAATTTTGTCTGTTAGGTCATTTATATATGTTAAATAGTAACGGACCCGGAACCGAGCCCCGGGGAACTCCGCTTAGGACATCTATCACTAAGTCACTGACTTCACCTTCAACACAAACTGTCTGCGTCCGATTCGTTAAGAAACTTTCAATCCATTTAGTCAGGGTGGATGAGGTACTAGGACCGAGACCGTAGTCAACCAGTTTTTGAATAAGTCTACCATGGGGTACTTTGTCAAAAAGGCGTTCGCCTTTTTGAGGTCCAGGTATATTACATCAGTTTGAAGTCCCTTATCCGCATTCTTTTTCCAGTTCTCGACAGCGAGTAACAGTTGGCTTTCAGCGGAGCGTCCAGGTAAAAAACCGAACGGTTTATCTGATATTGTTTTTCTGTGTCTAAATTCGGTCAAAATGTGGTCAGAAATAATTGATTCGAGGATTTTGCACGTTACACAAGTTAAACTAATGGGCCTATAATTTGAGGGTAAGTCACGTTTCCCGGATTTAAAGATTGGGGTAACAACCACTTTTCCATATTGTCGGGAGTTGGCCAGAGGAAACGGATTTTCGATAAATGAAAGTGAGCGGTTTGACTAGGACAACAGCAGCTTCCTTGAGGACTTTAGGGTGTAAAATGTCTGGACCAGGGGACTTGGATGTATCCAACCTGTTAAGTTTCTCTAAAACCATTGACGCGCTAATATTTAGTGGGGGAAAAGGTCTTCCAAGACACAAGAGTCAACCCCTATTATATCTAGTTCGCGCGTAAATACAACAGAGAAGTGTCTGTTTAGTACATTTGCCTTCTCAATCGGTTCAGTAACGGGAAGTCTCGTGGTTTCATCTAGTAATGGAGTTATAATGGTTCCGTTCTTTCTTTTCGCGTTGACATATTTACAGAAAATTTTGTGATTGTCTTTTAAATTTTTTGCCAGTAGACTTTCTCTTCTGATTGCTTCTTTTCTGGTGGCTTTGCGCACTTTATTGCGTAAGCGTCAATAGTTTAACTCCAGTGAAGAGTCATATTTGTTTGATTTAAAGGCATACCAGGCGTCTCTTTTTTCGGCTACTAATTCCAATGTTTCCCTAGAAACTGCTGCTCTACTACTATGTTGTCTAAGCGGTATGAAGCAGTGTTCCACAGATTTCACTATGCGCAGGAATTTGCTGTACAGATCATCC
>JAGJRO010000413.1:0-35574 GCA_022832285.1 Lepidurus apus apus | reverse complement strand
TACGGCGCTGGGGATTAAATCCGCAGCCCATATCACAAACAAAAGTTCAGCTGTATTCTGAACAAACATCAGCGTTACGTTCAACAACCAAAGGTTTTCGGCATTTTGAAAAGTAAGTTTAGGAGCATATTTTGAAATGTAATACAAATTGCCGAGGATGTGCAAGAAATGACACACAAGGTCGAGCAGCAAGGCCATGCCAATATAGGCGTTAACATCGTTGACTGCATTTTCAAGCAGGACTGAAGTAGCTTGTAGCTTCTTAAGCCGATTTCGAAATTTCTGCGAATGGCCAACGGCATGGGTCAGTGATTTCTCCAAAATTTCAACTTGGTAAGAACACGAAAAGTCAGGGTACAAGTCATGACGTATTTTGTCTGCAAAGTCCACGTAGTAGCTAGCCAGTGTGCGGCAAAACATGAATAGTTGTATCGGCACGACCCACAAAGATATGTAAAAAAACACAACCCAAAATCCGTACACGACAATCCCGATCAGTTGAATTCCAGTGCCCAGTGTAAAGATGGGTGTTTTGGTGACTTCCACTTCCCCATCGTTAAAGTATACCAGCATGAGGTTAGGTATTATCTATTTCACATAGTCAAATTTAATTCTTCTTTTGTTTAGTCCTTAAGAATACCGTTCGTACCGTTAGGAAATCCAGAATTATGACAATAATCGTCAAGGGCCATAATTTGGAACTTGTGAAGTTCGAGCTCAGAGATCCTTGAATCTCTTTAATAGTATTGAGAGCCGATTCTAAGGCCGTTTTGCTAGCAAGACCGATTCGGGGAATAATAGTTGTGGAGCAAGAAAGGCTGATGGCGAATAAAAAGTTAGTTAATACATCCGCTGAGTTTTTGAGTAATTTATTCTGGATCATGGGGGCGATTATGAACAGGGTGATTTGTAGAGCTATAGTTAGTATCCAGAAAACGGTAGTAACATGAAGTCTGGCGAATCGAACGCGAAGGAATCCGGAACTTGTTGACGTGACGACAACAGGTAAACAACCCGTACATTTCAAGAAGGAGACAATTTTCAAAATAGCTAGTACAGAACTAGGGTAATATTCTTTTGAAGCGAACCCAATGGCTTTCACTTTGGTCTTACTTGCCTGCTTTGAAAATACCATCCTTTAGCTTGGGCTTTTGCCGAAGTACTAAACGAATTTGAGCACGAAAGTTACTAACATTGCTTTTGCTGACGCGAATGTTCAATTATTTCCGCATTGACAAGGAATGGAAAGCGTTCACTCGTTGCTAAACCTAATGTGTATAGGTGCCACCCTCACACAATAAGGCATTTAATTTTCTAAAGTAAACAGCTCGTCGTCACTAAAGCTTCCTCGGTGCTCTTCGGTCTTCTTCTAAGGTACAAAAAGGATTAATACACTCTTCGAAGAAAAGTTGCTCTTTGTCTTTTCTATTTCATTATTTTTCAAGTATAAGTGAAAATTGACAACTTCATTAGACATGTCACACACTATTTATCTCTGGAAAAAAGGTAAAACCAATGAAGACACTTGCATGAAAAAATTGTAACAGAATGGTTCTGCCCTACAAAAAGAGCGGCCAAAGGCATTTACGCCTCGATTTTACGCAAATAAATCTTGTGAGTCAAGTGAATAAGATCAAAATAGAGTATTCCATTTGATTACACTATACGTTTGTGATGCATAACACTAAACTACTCACTTAAGGTGGAATTCCCACCGCAAGGAAGTGACGTACCCTGGGTTTCAAACTGTAAAATGACAATGTTGTACGTGATAACTGCTCCGACAATCTAAATGCAGTTTGCGAAGATTTATTTATCGTTTTTTATTAGTAATTTTAAAGATTTAATTTTTTTTTCATTGGGATAAACTTACTGCTGGAATTATTTTCGTTCCAATGGGGAATATTCCACAAGCAGTAATATCCGCGTCAATACCCAAAACTTGGTTACGCAACCAATGAAGCTGGTATACCCACCAGCAAAAAACAAAAAATATTTTTAGAAATTTTGATACTCGTAAATATACCTGGAGTCCATCTTCAGCTGTTAAACCATGGTACAATTCCTCAACTTTGAGCTTGGTCTCCTTTATGAACAAACATACGTATATGTAAACCTTAAAAGTTCAAACGCACGAGGTTCAAACGGATGTTCAAACGGCTGAAGTTCAAACTTGTAGAGGAGACTCGGGTCAATTGTAACATTTCGCGCTTGTTTATTTTTCACATTTTTCACGAACTTAACTATCACCTGAACGTAGAACCAGTAGATGCAGGAGTATCTCTGCTCTCTATTAAGCCACTGTATGCTCCATAAAAACGTAAAATAAGATCAAAGTAAGCCTTCAAAGCAGGAGGTCCTCTTTTGTTACAATCGTATAACCCCTTGAGACAATTGTAACAACATGTTTAACGTTGTGCGTTTTCCCATAATAAACTTTGCCGATCAAATTTTTAATGATACACCTAATAGATTGTAATGAAAATGTAGCGGTGAGCTAAAAATATTTTTGTAAAATTTTTGGATAACTGTAGTTAACGTAACAGCGAAAAAAGTACCACCCGTTTTTGTTAAAAAGGTAGCGAAACCATACTTTGTTGAATATCTCGATTAATTCTCACTCGTTTCACATGTAACTTTTTTTAGTGTTGCCTAGTGGTATGTGGCATGGCCTTGATTTTTTTACAGCCTTTATAAAGCGTTGGGTAGAGAGTTATGATTTTTGTTACTTTCGTGTCGCGTTACAATTGACCATATCCTCCTCTACTGACAGCATATGTAAGCAAATCTGTTACCCAAATTACCATTACCAAACTTGTAAAATCATGGATGGAGTACAACAATAATCTGGCAGAATCTTGAATTGATGTACTGGGGCTTTTCAGCACTTCAGAGACTATCGAATAAATTGTTTGCGAGCCAACTGTAAGGCCAGCCGACTTATCATGAAAATTAGAAGCGGAAAGCTGAAGTAGGTATTGTTGGACCGTTTTCTTTAGCTTAGTCGTAACTTGTTGTAAGTTTCTGCTTCGCATAGGATCGATCTCTTGCTCCAATTCTCGCCAACTTGGGTATCATGGACGGGTTGCAATTACTGGTTAACCTTCGATCCAAGGTAGGCAAAGTGACGGCCCAAAGTATGAAACGTTACCAGCAATTGCAAAGGGATTATCCAGGATGCTAATACGTACATCAATACTACACCGTAAATCGTACGTCGAAGCATGGGATGGAATGTTCCAAAGATCTAGGTTGAAGATACTCCTTCGCTGATAGTAAAACTCTCGTAAAGTACTACTGCTAACTGAAAGCGTTAAAATAAAGTATTAGAAAATGTAAACCAAATATGGGTTAATAACAAGTTCAATGGGAATTTCCTTACCGTAACTGCATTCAGCAGACCACAAGAATCAGTGCCACGTAAGGAGATTTGTTCAGCTTCTTTGATCCGTATCCAGAGCCTAGTAATTCACTACTAGCTGAGATATGATTAAGGGTTAATATAAGGGACGAGATATTTCATAAAAGAAAGCGAGGTGTACCAACTGCCGAACACACATAGCTTAGACTATCAAGCACGTACACTACTTTTGTAGTTGTAATCGTGTGGTAGGTTAGTGTGTCATGTACGATGTCCACTAAATTTGTACATTGGAAAGCTAAAGTCGTAAGCCAAAGAAAAGTTGAAAGAGAGCTTGCAGTGAAATGAAATTCGATATACTTCTTATTCGTGATTAGATCAACGGGTAACTGTCCAAACCACTTGGAAACACGCAAAAGATACAGGACGTCCTTTACTGAACAAGTGCTAGTAGTAGAAGATTCTTTCGGTAGAGGAGTAGTATTACGAATGCAAACCTTTCACTAATTCACACTCGTAAGGGAAGTCTTGTTAAGGAATAATACTTTATAGGCACTAATAAGCAACTATCACAAACACAGCAGCAAACAAATAATCGAACAAACAAACAAAGGAAACTAGAATCTTTTAGGTCTTTCTCGTGGCGTCGCTTCCGTCGAATTAACTAACTGAAAGGAAAAAAAGGTCAAAGTGAAAGTCTGTCGTCTCTATTTCGTCGATGTATCGCAAGAAAAGTCAAGTCTCCTCAACCTCAAGCGTCAATTAGTCAGGTCAGTGTCCCATGAGTCAGTCCTGAGTCAAGTCCCTTCCGGGTCTACGTATCCGGAACAAGTAGTTTTAACGTAGAATTGACCTTCTCAGACAATCCATAGTGTGAGAGACTTCGCTTTTAACTGATGTACTGAAGGTCTCTTTCCCCCCTGATGTATTGAAGGGGGGGAAAGGATACAAGTGTGTGTTCTGGCAGTTTTGGTCAAGTTGATTGTTTAATAAATAGCTAATAAAGTATTCTTTTGATAGCAATGAAAACCAGGGTTGACAGCGGTAATTTTATTTTTTTACCGTTATCCGGTAGCGGTAAAAGAGAATTTCGATTACCGTACCGCGGTAGGTATTTACCGCGATACTTTTAGTTTGTTGCGGTAGCGGTAATCGGTAGCGGTAAAAAAATGCAAATTTTATGACTGTCTTTGAATAAAGAAAAAGCCGGAGAATTTCTGCTAATGCTTTTTTTGGGTTCGATGCTTGAATTTGGGCTTCAGAGCATGGAATGTTTGGCTTTCAAGCCGTGTGGAGTCGCATAACCAGCCAAAGCACGCTTCCCATTAGGTCACGTGACTCAAACGATTGGTTCACGGAGCGTAAAGTGACGTCATGTCCAGCAAAGCGTTGCGATGCCGGGGCTCCACAGTGGCCTTAAAAATTCGATTTTACCGCTACCGCGCGGTACTTTCAAAGGCTTACGGTAATGCGGTAAATGCTGTAATTTTAAAATTACCGCGATAAAATACTGCGATAATTACCGCGGTAAAGGGAGTAGCGCGGTATATCAACCCTGATGAAAACCGTATGATTCGAGTTATTCGAGTGAGTCCGTTGAGTTGTGAGGTACTGTTGTTGCATAAAGTATTCAAGTAGGATTGATGTACAGTTCGTGAGATTATTACGATTCATTTTTTATTTGATCGATGATTGATGATTTCGTTTCTAATCCATCAAAAAGTACCACAAAGTCTCACAAGAAGGTAATGCAGTAAAGTTTTTTGGTCCTTTAAAGGTTTATTTAACTATCACAAACTTGTCAACCAGGATAGGAAATTTAAACAGGTAAAAGAGAAATGTGCTTCGGTGCGTGTACTGGCGTAATGTATGCCGGGGAATATTTTTTTTCCAACCATGTGGGAATTCATAGAACTTATATAATTAAACCAATTCAGCTTGGATCCATTGAGAGTAATTAGGTACGTTAACGTACACGCCAGGAATGCCCGGATCGGCGCAACCGACTCCCCAAGCCACCAAACCCACTAACTCAGCGCCATTGGGTCCTTCGCAAACCAATGGAGAACCACCATCACCCTACGAAAACGGGAAATTTTGATTATTGAAATGCGCACCGCACGCTAAGTTTTAGAATAAGAAAATAGACTCAAACTTACGGTGCAAGCGTCCTTCAAAGGTTCGCCACCAGCGCAGATGAACGACGTACGCTCCAACTGGAAGTATTGACCGAGACGAGTATTGCGCAAACGATTCTCACAGTCGTTCGAGTTCAGGACGGGTACGTCCACCTTTTTTAGAATGTATTGGAAGTTACCCGGAGGTCCAAAGGCATCTTTACCCCATCCTGTGACCCAACACCTGATCACGAAGAAAAATTGAAACGGTTAATCAAGCGAATCAACGTTGAATCAAATGAACCTAAGAAATCTTTAAATACCTTCTGCCGTCATTGGCTTTGCCGTAAGTGGCAGTGCAGACAGGAGCTACGTGAGGATTTCTTCCAAAGTCCACTGGATGGTCCAAAGTTAGGATGGCGATGTCATTGTGCAAGTTGGTGGGATTAAAAAAAGGATTGACCTTTACACGAACGACTCCGGCTTCAATGTACTTCAAGGGTTCGTTGTTAGCCTTGGCGTCCCACTCGCCCAGTCGTACTTTCAAACCATTGCTTCTGGAATCAAAAATGTAAAAATATATTAAAAAAAGTTTTATTCAATGACGAACACACCAAAAACCATGCGTTAACACGGATCTTTGAGATATCTTAAAAGCACTTACCCAATACTGGCGACCTTGTGAGCAGCAGTCAGTACGTGACGGTCGGTCAAGAGTACTCCCCCTCCGATGTAGTTGTTGGTAGGACCCAAGAGTACCACCATCCACGGAAACTCGCCGAAGGCAGCTTGCGTAGGATCCAAATTATAGCCCTGGACGGGGATTATGTTAGAGCGACCGCAGCCGTTATTGTTGTTCCGTTGGGGGGCAGGAGCGCCTGGATGAGGGACAGGCAGGATGTCTTGTTGGGCGCAGCAATACTGGAATCCATTTTGGCACGTTACGCCAGCAGGTGCCTAAAAGTAGATAAAAAAAGACGTCTCGTAAGTATAGGTTAAGAAGTTTTACAAGTGTTATTAAACGTACTCTGTTCACAATGCGGACATCGATGAGGCCAGCACCGTCACTGATGATGGGGGAGGGACCTGGTCCAGGTTGGGGTGGGGCACACTTGCCCAGAGGCACGCAAAGGCAGTTACCCCTGCTAGTACCCTGAGGGAGGTAGGGGTTCGCGGCATTGCCAGCTGGCGCCACCTGTGTCGAAAGGGGTGCTGCCCCGGGCACTGCTGGAAGGTCTGCGTAGTTAATGAAGAAAAAGGGGTGTGAATATAATTACATACACATTCTGGTCGTTCAGAGGTTTCAACAACAATTACAACAACAGCAACTTTCAACAACAATAATAATAGTATTACAAAACTTACTTAGGTAACTAGCCAGCAGGCCTAAACGCGTGTTGATGATTTCGTCCGAAGGTGCCTCGCCTTCGATCTCAGACTTGGGAACGACACCCTCGAGTTTCTTGTCTTCCTCTGGACCAAATGAAATTTGGGGTTTCGAAACAACAGTCGCCACGACGGCGGCCAATAATAAAAGCTTCAACATCCTAAAAACAAAAATGTTCATTGAATCACGTTGCTAAACCTGTTTGAGGGATGCCACAATTCTAATCCATCAATTTTGTGAATGCCACAAGCACTACGAGGAGCAAAGCAAAAAGGGGTAACTTCAGGAAACCGACTTGAGTCAGCCCGGACTTGTAGTGTTACTCCGGCCTGCCTCGCAGGTGCTCGGCAAAGAAAAATAAACAAGCATGGATTCAATATACGAAATTCCTCTAAAGAACTAAGTAAAAAGTAAGATTTATCCACTAATGATGTTATAAGCTGTTTTAAACTACTTAATCGTGTTTGGTTTCATCGTCCAAAACATAAGACGAGAAATAAAATAATAAAAACAAGCCATTTCTCCTAGAGTAACTGAGCTGTGAAGCGTCTCTCAGGAATGCCGGAGCAAAGCTAAGAAACCCGGCCAGATTCCAATCACTTCACCCGGTTTACAATATTTTCATTGTTGAACAACTTAGATTCAAACCGAAGTAACGATGCAAATTCGGCCTGTCACAAACCGTTTTCCTGGGTTACATTACAGTACACTAACAATAAGCACCCTGAAATTCTACCCCCAAAGGATCACCCCAAAGAATCACTCCAATAAAGAATCCTTAACAAGGACCCTAAACTTTCTAAATACCCCACTTAACGGCATTTAAATTAATTTAACGTTACTTAAAACAGTAGTTGGTGCCTAACAGTACCATTGAAAGTACCCTTACCTATTCAGCAGATTGCCCTGCACGTCTCCGTAAAGCACAACTTAACTCAACGATCTGCTGAACAAGCTCCAAAGTTACCCGTCCTTTTATACCTGTCCCAAGACCAGAATATAACTCATCAGACGCTTATTTTTTGTCTTTTAGCACACCAGCATAAGTTTTACCAAGTCACGTGACGCTATGCATGGGAAGAACGTCGGGACGTCCCACCAACTGCTACGTTGGTCCGGACTTTCCCACCTCATCGCTGGCCAAGGTGAGTCCAAGAGCGCCATGGAAATACCCATTATCGACGACCAATTTTGCCAGTACAAACCGCATGACCTCCCCCTTCCTTTCAAACCCAAACCAGTTCCAAAACATTCAAAGTCTCTTAGCTCGGTTCAGGGTGTAAAACAACAACAATCCTTGCACAAATACACCAAAGCCTCTTCAATTAAAGAACATAGTAAACGGCATGACAACAACGCCACCAAAATGTGTTGCGGTTTATAGCTTATTATTTTGTTCTGGCGTGATTTTATTCATGAACGTGAAGGTCGACTTCGCCTTCAGGACTTGTTGAATTTTACTTCGCCACTTTAGCCGCGCCTCCACGCCCACAAGGCGATTGATAAGATTATGGATACACAAACCGGCTGCAATGTAATTCTCCGCCAACAATGAATACTGTATATCCGTCCTGTTCGTACATAAACGAAGTTTAGCTGAATAGACGAATCTTATAATAAACTTCAACATCTTAAGAATTAAAAATATTAATTGAATTGCATTGTTAAACCTGCATTAATGCCACAAGCACTGTGAAGAGCAAAACACAAAGAGTGAACGTAATAATAGACGAACAATCTGAAATAAGTCTTTGGCTCGAGACCAAGCAAGTCCAAACCGGTTGAGGTTATAAGCTTAGGGAGAAACCCACCTTACCTGTTTAGAACCCATCGTCCTTTATGTGGGTCTCTTTCCAAACAAACACATGACGCGTGGAAATTGTACGTCTTTTGAGTGTTTTACTACTCCCATATTCCCCTCTACCCCCTAGCAAGATGACTTAGCCAAAGAATAACAAAGCAAAACCCCAAAACCGTCTTTCAGAGATGACTTGTAGGAACTTCCATTTTACATATCTCTCGCCTTGACCCTCTTTTATCATCACTTGGCGCATCATGAGGACAAAAGGAAATTACCTAAACCGAAAAAGGAGAAAAAAGAAAGATGGAGTCGGCTGCACACGGGCCGATACACTGCGTGTTTTCCAAGGCAACTTTTCTTTTTATTCAGTTCCGAATTCTTTTACAAAAAGAAGGAAAAAACAACAACAAATCTTAATGATCTCCAAGCTCGGCTCGCGATTTCCCTTGATTTTTAGGCATTTTCTTTCCTGCGCCGTCTTCCAATTCCTTCGCTTTGTAATAATGCGGAGCTACCTCCAATAACCAGCTGTTTTCGATTTGGATCACCTAAAAGTAAGACGTTGATTAGCAAAACGTTCTTCAATTTCGTTCCAATTTAATTCCAATTTAATTAGCCAATTAATTCGAAGATTTAAGCTAAGTTTGTTTTGAATTTCATTGAAATCAATTGTACCTGTCGCATGTATTCTTTAGTTGTGAACACCAATTCGTGATAAATGAGCCATCGGGGGAGTTCTTCGAAAAGGCAACTATTCGGGTGAATTAGGACTGATTGGTTATGCTTGACAGTTTTATAGCCCCCGCCTTTGGTCAGTCTGGACGTGTGGTAAAAATATCCGGCCGTAATTGTCTAGGTAAAAAAACAAACCGGACGTAATTAAAAGTGCTCTTTTAACATATAAAAAAAAGGTACTTTTGTACAATACATCTACCTTGCCGATACTAATGATATCCCCTGGGTTGGACAACAATTCAATTTCTACGCGTTCCATGAGTCCCGCAATTTGCTCCCGGACATCTCGCGCTCTTTTCATGGACCTAAAAAAAAGACATGCAAAATGATTTCCTTATCATGTTTATTTGAGTTTGGTGGACAATGCTGATTGCCTTTTTTTTTAAAGTGGACTTGAAAAAAAATACCCCCAAAAGGTATGAGAAATTATTTCCTCATCATGCTTATGCGAGTTTGGTGGACTATGCTGACAACCTTAAAAATAAAAATAAAACAAAAATTTCAAAAAATACCTGTGTTGAATAAAGTTCTCGAAACACCATTGTGTGGAATAGCCAGACTCCACCCATTGATTGTACACGTTCAGCAAGGTGAAATGATCCCCTCCGGGGGCAAAAAAGTTCTTCCGCGCATTATCAGCATGCAAGGCTTTATCCTTGGGCCGGTAGAACACGGCGCTATTAACGGATAACATGGCTGCTATTGAAAGTACTTCCTCTGAACATTTGTACCTTGAGGAAAAGGAGAAAGAATTTTGTCGAATTATCCAAATATTTCAATACAATATAAGGATTTTTTTTTTACTTCTCAGAAGCGAGCAACATTTTCGCCATCATCGGATCAACAGGAAACTCGGCCATCCGGCGACCGAGTTTAGTCAACTCGCCCAAATGATTCAGCGCGCCTAACGCGTAGAGCTGCTCGAGAGCCAAAACCTACACGTCGTAAATGAAAACCCAAACATGAGTCAGCAATTAAGGATCAAGCACGGGGGCAAAAAGCTTCCATGTCCTACAAGAAGTTGAGAAATTCTTTTCTTTTTAAAAGAAACACTTTTCTTTTTTAAAGAAAACTTCAGAAACTGAGTTTAACTGAAAATTATGCTACAAACTAGTCATAAACAAGTGAAACTAAAATTTCCTTAAAAGTAAGTTCAAGTAAACTAAATTACGGCAAGAAGGAAGTACGTGTACGAAAGTGCGAAAAACGTACCAAGGTTTCGTGCGGCGGCCGATCGAGAAAGTCAAAGTGGATAAGATCGTTGATCCCCAAGGATTTCAACAAAAGGACCACATTTCCCAAATTAACTCGCTGGATTTCGGGTACGGTATTATCCTCCAGTTCGTGCTTGTAGGCCCAGGCTGTGTATAGTCGGAAACACTTTCCCGCTGATGTCCTTCCGGCCCTTCCGGCTCTCTGATTGGCTGACGCCTAAAAATTCCCATAAATAAAAATTCAAACAAAATAATAAAAAACACTCATAAAAAACAAAAATAATAGTAATAAGTTAGGAAGAAGTACATCATCCTCTGATTCTAGACGTACCTTTGAAATGGGTACAACGACTAGCGATTCCATCCCAGTCCGAGCATTATAGGAGTTTTGTTTGGCGAATCCCGGGTCAATCACATATACGATGTTTTCAATCGTGAGTGAGGTTTCGGCGATATTTGTCGCCAACACAATCTAAAATCATAAAAATGATTTTAAAAAATTTCTCCTTTCTATTTGGGGGGGGGGGGGGGCTTTGAATTTATTTTGAAATATTTTTTTTTTAATTTTTAAGGAAAAGTTTTTACTTTCCGCGCTCCTGGAGGCGTAGGATCGAAGATTTTGGATTGCATATCTGAAGGCAAATTAGCGTAAATAGGTGCGATAATGAGCTCGCGAATTTTGGTCCCGAGTTTCCGTACTCGCTCAGTCAGCATTTCCTGGCACACTTCGATCTCCTCCTGTCCGGTTAAAAAAACCAACACGTCACCTGTCGGCTGCGTGACATGAATCTGCAATACTGTCACGACACAAGCGTCTATATAATCTGCTTCCGGTGCTTTCGTGTAGTAAATATCCACCGGAAAACGTCGACCTTCGAAGCAGAAAAAAAAACAAAAAAAACACCAATTAGCTGGATCTTTTCACGAATACAACTTTTTTTTAAAGAAATTTGTTATTCATTTTTTTTTTTGGTTTTCTTTTGCTGTCAAGTTTACCTGGGATACGGAAAATAGGCGCTTCGTCGAAAAAATCCGAAAATTTCTCGGCATCTAAAGTGGCACTGGAAATTAGCAATTTCAAATCGGGACGAAACCGGGCAATATCTTTGATTAAACCGAACAAAATATCCGTGTGCAGCGTCCTTTCATGGGCTTCATCAATAATCATCACACTGAAAATAAAAACAAAAAAATTAAAAATGGTAAAAAGGGCGTGTTACGAAAATGCTAATTGCAGACATACAAAAAAAAAATACCAAAGCAGATTCTCATTAAAAAAACCTCTCGAAAAACGAAAACAAACATAAAAAAATACTTAAAAATAAAAGAAAATTCACAAGAAATACCTGTAACCTTGAAGATCCGGTTCGGACAAAAACTCACGAAGCAACATGCCATCTGTCATATATTTGACAACTGTCCGTTCTGAAGTGCAATCTTCAAAACGAATGCTATAACCAACCTGTTAAAAAAATAAATAAATACAAAATATGACTGCCAAGTTTATTCATTTTCGACTTATCTTCCCCCAAAAAGCAACAGATTTCGAGATTGCAGACTTGCCACAACGCAGAATTAAAAAAAAGGAAGAAATTTTTTTAAAAAAAGGTCGTTGGCAAAAGTTATTACTGCCAAGTTGACTTATTTGGCTTATATCTCCCCCAAAGCGACAGATTTCGAGACTGGAGACCTGCGCAAACACAACCCAGAAACGAAAAAGATTTTTTTGGGGGTAAAAATGATGGATTCGATTCGGCTGCCAAGACAAGCGCCACACTCTGCGTGACGGATTAATACTCTCTCCTATGCGTCTCTCTTTAAAGGTAGGCAACGCCCCGTTTTTGACGCAGACAAAACACCACATGAATCAGGATTTGCCGGAGGACTTAGCTACAGAAATTCCATAACACAAAAAGAACGAAGAAGTCAAAGAAAAAGTTGCCCACCTCGTTTCCAAGTTTGACGCCCATTTCTTGTGCTACACGCGCAGCAACACTCATGGCTGCCACACGTCTTGGCTGTGTACAACCGATCTTCTTCCCATCTCTGGTATAGCCTGCTTCATGAAGGTATTGCGGAATTTGGGTAGTTTTCCCTGACCCCGTTTCTCCCTCCACAATTAGAATCTAAAATAAATAGCGATTCTTTAAATTATTCACTTAAAGAAATATTGTTACACGGAATTTCAACCAATATCCATGCATAATAGTATGCATTCAATTCAGATATCTCCTTTTTTATTCTTTTCTATTTTTTATCTATTTTTTTTCTTCATTTCATACCTGATGCTCTTCAATAGCTTTTAGAAGATCATCTCTAAAGGGATAAATGGGCAGCGAGGCACGGACTTCTGCCAAGGTTTCCTTTCGTTGTTCTACAGCCGTCGAAAGCTATGGATTTTTTTAAAAAATATAATAATAATAAACAGAGGTCTTAATTTGAAAATTCCCCAGAAAAATAACCCCCCCAAAAAAAGGTTGAATTCTTACGCTTTCTTCGCCTTCTTTCTTAGTCCCCGCTAAGGTGACTGTCTGGATGAAATCAATAGTGTCGTCCAGTAATAGATCGTAATCTTTGTCTTGACCCTTTTCGCGCGCTTTGACTTTGGCATCTTTGGCACCAAAACGCCATTGCGCAGTGGCCATGCGCTCGTCTTCCCATAATCTTTGCTCTGCGTGAGGTTGTTTCTCACGTTCATCTACCTCCACATACTGATCGACGCCCTAATATAAAACAAATTTAAAATCCAATTCCTTTACTTATTTTTTAAAATATTTAAAGAATTTATTTACATTAAATGTTATTATTATTATTATTATTGTTGCTATTATATTATTATTATTTCTACTATTAAATATATATTAAAGATAATAATTATTATACGATAAATATGATTGAATTTATGTATATATTTAATTTGTTTTAAAAATATTACAAATATTTATTTGCTACAAATTTAAAATAGCGAATATTTGGAAAACATCGCGTATTTCAGGTATTTTTAATTACTTTATGTTTGGTGTCATCTGGCATGTGATAACGCTTGACTAATTCAAGTTCGCGTGCCTTTTCATGCTGCTTGGCCAACTCGAGGACTTTTTTCTTGTAATCTCGTTCTTTGACTTCTCTTTCAGTCAACCTTTAAAGATAGAAAGTGGAGAAAAAAATAACTAGATTTAATGCATATCCAGAAAAATGGAAAGGATTTTTTTGTATTTTTTTTACGTGGATTCCTCGAAAAGATATTCGTCATCCAGAATATCAGCTTCCAGCTCTTGGAGTTTATCATCTTTTCGCTTGGCTAAATAAAGACGGCGTGACTCAACTCGCAACTTGGGTACGACTTTCTGTCTGTCTTCAGTTTCCATTTGCAATCTTTTCGCAGCTTCTCCAAACGACTTGGAACCTTTATTTGTCAAAAGGTAAATTAGCTCAAGCAACTTTTAAAAGCTTAACGAGGCTGATTACTTGTGGCAATATTGCGCTGCTTTTCTTTATCTTTCTTTTTGAGGCGTTCAGCAAACTCATCACGTTCTTGGAGATCTTTCTGTCTAGTCTTGGAATCGGCATCTTCGGAGTCGCTACTTTCCCTTTCCGTTTTGACTCTATCCTTCTTTCGTTTCCTTCAGGGGAAGAGCACAAAATATAGTGAAATAGAACAAAAATGGTGAAAAATTCCTTAAAAAAGGAATTTGTTGTGAAAAATTTGGTACTTTTTGGCAGGTTTTTCTTTGCGTTGGACCACATTGGTCACATTCTCCTCTTCACTTCCGTCAGAGATCAGTCGGTACGTCCTATTCTTAGCCAACATGTTGACAATTTGCTGCTCACGTTGTAAACGAGCCGAACGTTCGGAGCCGACAGGATTCTGACTCGTGGATGAAGCATGGGGGATCTTGTTCCATAACTGATTGGCGAAGCCTTCGACTTTCGATTCTACTTCCAAGATCCCTGTTTCCTGCAACTTTTGCTTGAATAACTCAGGGGACGAACTCTGTTTCGCCAAGCCGGTCAAAAACTGGGCCACTGTACGATCACTAAGCCCCAGTATTTCATATAACTGATCGTGAACCCATTTTTCCACTGAATTCATTCTTTATCTGAAATGAATTTATTTATATAGATCTCAAACAGTATGTATTTCTATATTTTACTTTATTCCAACAGCGTCTAAACACTTTGTTGACAAACGCTAGCGCATTTCATTCTTGTCCAACTGAACAGTTAGGAATTGCATCTGTAGATGGCGGTTTGCATTCTTTAATTTAATAAACTTTATTTAAATACTTCTAAGTTAATAAATAATCTTAAGTTAATACATATTATCTTCCAAGTAACCGGAGCTTCTATGAGTGAAAAGGAGGACAGCCTGTGACTAAAACGTTGGTCAACGTTTTTTGAGCGTTGGAATCTTGGAAAAGCGTTGAATTGACCACGAATCCCAGACGAGGCCGGACCAGCGTGGGTCCAACGTACAAACTCTCAGTCGATCGGTTGAAGTCAAGACATAAAGGAAGGGTAAAATTAGTTGGGTACAAGTCTATCAGAAACCGAAAATGTCGGGGCTGCTCGCTCGTGTATCGTGTCTAAGAACTGTCACTAGTGTTGGGAAACTCGGCAACCATGTGCCGCGGAAGTTCCTTCCTTCGTCGAGTCGGTACTTGACCACGACGTCGTCGCATAGTCAGCGTGCGGAAGCAGTGGGAGCCAAAGTTCCAGAGTGGGACAACGCGGACATGAAGGGCAGATTGCGTTACCTAGTACGACAAGCTGCTAACGCACCGCCGGCCGCCAAAATCATCGGGTTAATGGGGGCCGCGCCCTTGATTGGGATCCCGTCTTACATGTACTCCCTCGGGTTGTGCATGCCCGAGTTCGTGTACGCAGAGCTGACGTACGCTGCATTATTGTTCGCCTTCAGAGGAGGCATCTTCTGGGGTCTGGCCATCAATTGTACCGGAGGTCTACGACCAGACATGAAGGATCTAGGTTGGTCGCTGTTCCCTATCCTGGTCTCCTGGGGTTCCCTGAACATGCACCACACCACGGGGCTGCTAACGGTAGCCACTGGGATGTTGCTGGCATCCGTACGCGATACCAATCCATACGTCCACCCGCCGTGGTGGCCCGGCATGCGGTTCCTGCTGGAAGGAGTCGCGTTAATGTCCATCGGTTTTGTTCTCTGGATGACGACTTGGCCCAAGGAAAAAGTGGCTCATCGCCTTAGCGTGTCTGATGGAACACAGATGGTCAAATCAGCAACCTGAGAGTCTTTCAACCTATTTGTTGTACTTAAACTTTATTTTAGTTATATTATTTTTGTGGACTGAATGAACCGTTTCAATAAATCTTTTTTATTCGCAGCAAAAATTGTTTTTGTCAGGGATGTGAAACAACTAACAGGTGAACAAGTGAAACCTCTTCTAATCGAGCAAAATGACGGATCCTTTTCAAAAAGTGGCAGGCAAAAATTTGGTAGGTACGTTCTCAGGAAGAAAATCCTAGTCGGGTCGGACTGGACGGAGTACGTGGGAGGGAAAGGCGGCGTTTCCGAACCGCGGGTCGAGTGCTTCCATTGCACTGGAGGACGTATCTCATCTCATGCATCATTTCGCGGCAGATAGAAACGTCTGGGTCTTCCGCCGCCAACTTTCTCGTCTTCCATGCGAATTCTGCTACGGCGATAATGCAGGCCACGCCCATACCACCCATGAGAACTACAAACACTCCACCCACGTTCGCCAAACCCAGTTCACTGGCTGCGCTACTGGCTTTGACGTCATCATCCTAACAAATTATGTTCATTACGTTCAATACCTTAGAGTTCTGCTTCTTCTTTTTGTGGTTAAATACGACAGGCGAGGTGTCCCTTAAGCGTAATTTCCACTGCAGGAGGCAGGAATTGTTTAGCTTTATTAGAGTTTAGCTTTATTACACCTTGGCAACTGGTGGCACGCATTAGCGCTAGGTGGCGCGTAGTGTTTTGCATGAGTGGATATGAACGCGCATTCGCTACTGCGCATTGCACGATAACTTCCTAACTACGTAATCAATTTGCATGCTAATTGTTCATTGAAATAAGTTTCCGTAAGAATGATTCTACCCTTCCTATGCTATCGTGCAATCGTGTCAAAATATGAAATTTTCAAATTAATTGGTAGTCAAATTAACTGAAATAACCCTTCTTGGTCTGCTCATTGATAGTCTACATTACTGTCAAAAAGATTTTGTAAAAAATATCTATAATTTTAAAGTAAGCGTGTTTTTTCTATCCCGTGCTAAGCTAAGCCGTCTAAGGAAGCCTTCACTGAACGCAAAACTTGCCTTGCACTGTCCTCCGCCTCGTTTTTCTTTCCACCACTTGCGTTTCAATATCAAAAGCCGGTTTGTTTCTTGCAAGCGCAGAACTGCGCTGTTGAACGCTGTCCTATAAGGTGATCCTACGGTTCGAACAAAAGTTACTGGGACTTGTACTGGACTATCGTACGCCATTTTCACCTTGAGGTAATGCTATACCATATCCTTTTGAATCGATGGGTCCACCAATTTGGGTGAGGTCGCACTTCCGTTCCACCTGGTACTCAATAGAACTGGACTCCATAAGAAACGCGTAGGCACCGGCGGATTTCTGAACGCGTTCAACTCCCTCGGCGTTGGACTTGGTGAAGACAGACGGTCGACTAGAATCCATGAAAGCCCACATCCTTTGATAACTCGGCATACTCGAATCCTATAACAACAACTTCAATCAACAAACAGATGATACCAAAGTTTTCTGTATAGGAAGGCTGTCGATAGAAAGTGGTGATGTGAAAGATGATGTGAAGCCAAAAGAAAACGGGTGATTTCTGAAAATAATGTTACCTTGAAAAACGACTTTGTAGTCCCAGATACCAAACTGCCATATTTTATCTTGGTCTGCTTCGCTAGGTCTTCAACGGACTCAATAGGTGATTCCATCCTTTCAACGGTAAGGAAGGCTGCCAAGTTGGCAGTGTACGAGGAAATCATAATCAGAGTGAAAAACCACCATAAACAAGCGACTAGACGCGTTGAGATGGCCCTGTAAACAAGTTCACACCCGCAGCTTACACGCTTGAAACGCTTCCCAAGCAAAAACAAAAACTAAATGACTTGTGCAACCATCAAACTCAAGAACCAATGCAACGAAACATTAATAATATTATAAGCATACAAACGTATAAACATAAAATCATGCAAATATTTTAAAGGGCAAAAAAAACGGGAACGCAGGAAACCCGACATGGATCTGACCGGACTCGTAGCGCTACTCCGGCTTTTCCTCGCCGTTGCTCAACAATGAAAAGTAAAGGGGCGCACGTCCGGGAGTAAAGCTACAAGCCCGGGCTGACCGAAGGGTTTCCTGCGTTACTTTCTTTTAGGCGCCACATGCACTGCCTTCGGACTCGTTTTCGTACTTGGGATTGACACCAGACCCTCCTTGGATCAAGCTACCCACCGTGAACCAGAAGCTCTCTGGCAGGCTAAACTGGTTCTCCAGGACGGATGAATCAGTTGACAGACATTTGTGTGGCGCGGTCCATTCGGCTGGTGTGAACCTTTTTGAACGGTTAAAAACCCACAGACACACGAAAAAAGCAAAACAAGCGGTTAGTAAACTCCTCTTTTTTAAAAAAACATGCATCTCATGATTATCATGCTTTTCCGTACAAAAGCTTAGAAGTGGGGTTAGTTTGGCACGGCACCTAAAAACACGTGGATTACTTTGGTGCAATGTCTCCGCCTTGTTGCATCAAGCTTCCTAGAAAACGAGAAGTGTGAAACAAAAGAGGGGGGTGATTGATTTACCTCGGGTATCTATACGAAAAACAGGGGAGTTTAATTTTTAATCAGGATATTACCTATAACAAAAAAGAGGCAATTTAGCAAGGAAAACTGGTTTTCGAGCTCCTCTGCGGGTTCTATGCATGGATGTGGATTCAACCATTCGTAAGGTGTGATCCTGGAATATTGCTAGTTTCTTTTAATCCGTTTAACAAAAAAGACAGAAGAAAACAAAAGGGGGATCGTCAAGGAGATTTGGACGTTTGTGCTTTAGTCACCTGGCCAGGAAGAAGAGCAGGATTGAGACGCCCAAGTAGGCCGTTACCATGTAAATCCAAACGTCAAGTGATAAAGGAGACAGAAAGGAGAAAAGATCCGGTGGTTTCTTCTGTGGTTTTCGGTACAGGATGCTGATACCTAAAAGGATCATCCGCCATGATAAGAATGTGTTTAAAAGGGTATCATTAGCTGGCTTACCTAGATTCATGTGAGGCATTGTAAAATCGACCGCTTGTTCGCGATCGAAGTTGATTGATAAATCCCCGATCGCCAGGTCAGCTTTCTGACAATATTAATTTAGTTGAGAACATAAAATTGGTTACGTTACACTATTTAAGGCTCCCGTTTGGTTTAGCTTGCTCCGCCCTAGCTAGATGGCGTGCATGTTCTGTGTGGGTATATATGAACGCGCATTGCTTCTGCGCAGTAAACGGCCTGGACGCTAGCTTGATAACTATTTACTCAATTTTCATGCAGTTTTAACTTAAAAAATTCATTAAAATAATAGTTACTGGGGTGAAACTTTCCTAATTTTGGTTTATGTTTTTGTTGACTAGAACGGCGTGCATGTTTGTTTGGGAGTATACGAACGCGTATTGCTTCTGCGCAGTGAACGGAGCTTGAATTCTTACTCGATTTACATGCAGTTTTTACTTAAAAAAATATGGTAAAATAATATTTAAGGAGATGAAAAGTTCCTAATTTCTGTTTCTGTTTTTGTATGTGTCAAATAGAAGGAAAATTAGTGTTTCGGCTCTCCCCATGCTATCGTATACGTAACTTACAGCAAGCTAAGCTAAACACGGCAGCTTAAAAAAGGTAAAAAAATAGTTACTTGTTCTAGTAGTTCTCTAATCATTCCGTCCCACTCTCCAGTTTCAGCGTTTTTAGTCCCGTGCTTACCGTCCTCCACAATCTTGAAGGTATAATTGAACCCCAAGAGCTTGGAAATCTCATCAATTAAGTCAATATTAAACCCTTCGAATCGCGCATTTCCAGACAACTGCTCTGAAGATTCTGCTAACATCGCGTACGGTTCACTCTGCCAAAAAAATATCACTCATTAGTTCAACAAAAACTTACTAATAACTCATTAAGAAAGTTTAGTATTCAAACGAATTAGAAAACGTACCAAAATCGTCGTAACAAGGAACGTTCTGTTGTGAAGTCCCTCGGCGATTTGGCTGTTCACCTCTTGTTGAGTTCGAGTCATATTCACTCCTTTCCATATGTTCCACGTGCCGATGGGTTGAAGCCCTTCGCTCCCCAGTTCTGTGACTTGGAGGTCGAAATCAGTCCGGAATCCTTCGGTGTCGAACTTAATCGATCCGGTAAGTCCTTCCAACTGAACCTAAAAGTCCCGTAAATTCAAACGGTTGTTACGTTGATGAAATGACAAACGGGGGAACGGGCTTCAAAGTCTTTACCAGCTTCATATAGTTAATGAGGCTGTTGCCATAAATCCACGTATCCATTCCGTCACAACTCAAAGATTTGACGACTAGTTCTTGGCTGCGATCCAAGTCATTCAGCGCTTTGGCGAAGAGATGAACGGCATCATAAATCAAAGCGGTTTCCGTCTGAAAAACGCGGGCGTCAAGACATTAGCATATCGTAATTAAAACATGACAAGCTTTCGTATATCAACTGATTACGAGGATTTTTTTTATTACCGTCATCTTGGCATTGGGATTACTGTCATTCTGCCCGAACCGATTTTCCCCAGTCGCCCAATCGTTCATCGCATTTTGGACGTCTGGCTGACCAAAACTAATCAAGCGCATTCCAGTGATGTTGGTACCACCGTATCGGTAATCCTCCAACTGCACAGTGTGCAAATCCTGAATTTTCGTCACGTAAAAAATATTTATTTTTTCAGGGAAATTTCTTTCAGCCTTTTTGGTTTTAGTATAAACTTCAATTCTCAGTGAAGTTTAAGTTTACAAACTTATTTTTCGCTGAGAGTTGACGTCACGTTGAGGTTGAGAGAAAAAGAGTTTCATACCAAATCGGTAATCAGATAAGAATGATACGGTGACATCAGCCCAACTTGCTGAGCCTGTTGCAACACGTCTGCGGTGGCAGTTGTACTCGCATCAAGGAGAAATTTGGTTTCCCCCGTTTTCTTTACGTCTTTAAGCAAAGGCCTGCGTAAGAAGAATGTTTACAGCGTTTTTAAGGCTTCGGTGTATCTTAATCTTGTTTACAGCCAAGCTGTCACTAGATGGCGCGAAGTGCATTGCATAGGAATAAATGAACGCGCATTGCTTCTGCGCATAAAACGGCAGGCACGATAACTTGCTAACCGCGTACTCAGTTTACGTGAAATTTGATTAAAAATTTTAACTAAAATAATGTCTAGGGTAATAACTGAAAATTGTACAGATTTGCAATTGCGCTTTTATCTCGAAGGTAAAAAACATTATGCATTTATAATTATAATTTTTCTATTTTCATTTTTCAATTTTAATTTTTCAGTTTTAATTTTTTTAAATTATTGAAGAAAAAAACTAAAAAGTAAGATTGTCTTGTCCTCAGTTGTTAATATTACCTATATTACTGTCAAGAAGTTTTGTAAAAAAAATATTTTTTGTACTTTGTACTTTTTGCATAAGACTGATTCTGTTTTCCACATGCTATAGTTGTCATAGCAAGCCAAGCCATACGGGAAGCCTTACATGAGCATGAAGGGTGATTCGGGAAATTTTGCTTTTTCTTAACAAAAGGTTTAAGATTTGAGGATTTCGAAAGTTGCAATTGCGAAAGAAAGTCGGAAGCGGATTATTGCAGAAATGTTGATTGAAATGGGTTGTAAAGGCTTAGAATTGGTTTCAGAATACTTTACAAAATTACAGAGAATGCACAGGTAAGTACAATCAAATCAGTGGAAAATTTTAGCATAAATTGGCAAAGAAAATGTAAGTCTTGCCTGTAATCACCTCCGTCCGTGAGCTGCCGGAGAGAGATTCGGAATTCGGAGGGTGATGATAGTTTGAGGATCTCTTGTAAGCGAATCAGACCTTCTTGATCTTCGTAGAGGATCGTGAATTGTTTCCAGCCCCATGCCCGAACCAAATCTAAGTACGCCTGAATAAAAAAAAAACATTTTTACGTACATTACATAATGATACTACATTATATTGCATTACATTACATAACGTACATTATATAATGTACTTACAAATGTACGATTGGAATGTACATATACACTGTAACGTAAATTTGTTTTGCACGTGCATATTATAATGTACAGTACATTAGTGAAACATTGCTATTTCATAGCGGTATAATGTGTGCATATATCTATCTAATTTTTTTTTTTACCCGTGACAGGGAGGCTGGATGAGGGTGAAGATTGATTGAAAATGTTTCTCGGCGCCGTCGATAGTCCCATCGCGTTTCTATATGAGGTACCTCTAACGCATCGCAGATAGATTGTACATGTGACGCCGTTGGATTCGCTTGGGGACCGAAAACAGACACCACGCCCAGTTTTAAGAGGTAGCATACTGAAAAAAGAAGGAAGAAAATAAAAGAAGAAGGAAAAAAACCCACTAGACGCAAAACAAGAATGTTTTGTTGGCGGTTTGCCGGCATTGTCTAAATGTTGACATTTCTTTCATAAGCAACAATATTGGAAATGGGATAGTGACAGGGATAGAATACTACGCCTTATGAAAAAGGCCCACCAGGAGACAGACCGAAACGCCCTCGAAGAAAGGGAAAAAGACAAACAAACAAAAAAGACAAGTGAATTAGCAGAACAAACTTTGCGATGTTCCCCAACGGGGCTCAACAATGCCAGTGACTTGTAAGAAAATCGTATTGATCGGTTTTCTCTTGACGTCAGCAATAAGAGGCTTTTCACATAGTTGAACGTTGAACCTCCGGTGCCTTTGACCGTCTTTAAGGCACACTCCCCCGTATGCCTTACGCTATGCAACGCGGACCATTAGAAAAGACGGCTCTCGGCAAGGACAGAGACGGTTAAGCAAAGGAAGTTTTTCAAACAACTTTTTATACTAAACCTAATATATATTATGAAAAAAATTCTTAACAGTAAAACGTCTAAATACTAATAGGTAATATTTGACTTCTAACTTTTGTCTTTTATTTCATAGGAAATTAGTAATTTATAAAGAAAAACGGGTGTAGGCGGTTAAGCCAGGGAAGTTTGAACGCTTGGCCTTTAGGCCAAGCCTTGTTGCATATTTCGAAAATACCTTTTAACAGTAAAACATAGAATACTAATAGGTAGTGCAAAGACCCTAAGTTTCCATCTTTAACTCCGTAACCAATTAGTAATTTACGGATTAAAATGATCACCAAAATAAATTCATTTCCAACTGAATGAAATACGCTGGATAAAAAAAAATATTTCGGTAGTGCACTTCCTATTGCCAAAAGAAAATTTATGGCGCAAGTTTGCGTTTGAAAAGGAAAATCGATTCCCGAGTTTTGCCGATTGCATCCCGTGAATCGCCAATGCAATGCAGTGCCGACCAAATACTTGTCTTTAAGAATATCTTAGGGCTGTAATTTTACTATAAAGAACTTCTACTATTTACCTTTTTTTGTTGCATGAAAGGAATCGTACGGGTTCAGCTTATCGATGTGAGCAACGAGGCGCGATCTAGGCAAGATGTGCCTGAAAGTACTGATTCGTTCGACGGCGGTACGAAAGGCCCACTCATTGGACGGATCCGAGTTTTCATCGAATAAAGCACCTTTTTTTAATTAAAAATTTTAAGAAAATAAAATTGCAATACTTCGAGGAAAATCACTGATTTTTTTAAATATTCTATTTTTTCATTATTATTACTGTTATTACTAGTATTTTTTTTACCGATTCGGATGGTATCCGGAAGGGTCAGACATGATCCTATGCATAGACATAGAAAATACACACTACTAGACAATCCTTTCATTGTAAAAGAGGAGTCGAAGTTATTATGGGCACCACATATTCCAAAACGATCGAGATGTTTTGAGTTATTTTTTTATTATTTCTGGAGGAAGAAAGAACTGTGTGTACACTGAACGCTAGCTGCGATCCCACTGTCAAGGAAGCGAGGTTTTCTGCAGCAGAAAATCCCACGAAACAGAACCTGTTACTAAAAATAGCGCGCCGTCTATACCAAAGCAGTGATAAACTATACCAAATGAACGCGTAATGTCCTTTGTCTTGGTCATGGGGCTGGATAGAATTTAACTCCTTCACTTGAAAGAGTGACAGACAAAAAGGAAAGAGGTGCAAAGGATCCAGTTCCTTTTGGCAGAGCTGCAAGAGATCTATCTTTGAAATTTAGCCTGACACATAGTGTAAAAGTTCTGCTTTTACTTTTGTGACTATAGATGATTAGAAAACGGGAAAAAGGATCCTTGCTTAAAAAAAACCTTTTTTTTAAACTTTTTTAAGGATCTTTTTTAATTAAAAAGCGATAATCCGATTTTTAAGAAGTTCGTGAGACCGAAAAGATCATGGCTAAAGTCAATGAGCGATAGTATAGCTCAGAATTAAAAAAAGGGTTATAGTCGTGCAGTGCAATTACTGCCAAGAACCAGCCTTTTGTTAGCTGCAGCACCTGCTGTTCACAAATAACGACTTTTACAACCCTACGGTTTACGTACTGTGGCTGAGTAAGTACGTGACATAAATCTGTACCGTGGACAACTCGGCGAAAACAACAGTTACAAAAGTTACAAACTATCAGTGAGCTGTCTAATTTCGTTCAGTTTAATTACTTTCGATATTATAAAACCGTAAGAAATGCCGTTTTGTACATATTTGTATGACTTATAATTTGACAGTATTTAACAATGTCAAACCCTTATACATTAAAATATTTCTATAAAGGTTAAACAATTATTTTATAAATTTCTGTTGATAAGATTGGTCGAAAGCTTGTAGCTATGCACGATAGATGGTGAGACTAACCTTTACGATTAATGGAATAACAGTATTATTTTAGGAAATACCTTTCGTACAATGAATGCGAAATAAATAAAGTATCAGCAGCGTTTTAAGCAGTGAATTTAAACATAAAAAGGAAGACTAATGTTTAGAGAACGATGTCGAAGAATAAAGAATCAAGAATCAGAAAGAAAAGAATAAAGAATCAGAAAGTATTTTGCAGAGGCAAAGGATGGGCGTTTCACATCCGTGTGGTTCATTTTCGGAAAGTAAACTTTTTCCGAAGCGAAGAAATATATGCTTTGTCAAGTGATATAAATATGCTGGTGTAGCACCTTCAAATAGTTAAATGTAAAGGCATAAATTCGAACGACAAATAATCTACGTTTTCGCGTGTTCACATATAGCCAATGATTTTTTTTACAAGTTTTCAGACAGACATATTTCTTCTGGTTCAGCTGCTAATCTTGCACAGAAGATTATCTATGATGCTATATCCTGTTTCTTCTAGAGCTTGGTGGCTCCACATAGGGCCAACAATGACAGAACTGATTCCAACAAAACTTTCGAATTTTCAGAGCACAATTTACATGCAGTTGCGACCGGTTAAGGACCTACACTTGAAAAGAAACGACGGTTATGAGAAGACCGATTCCGGTTTTTATCCGTATTGGTTATTTTCTATATTTATATGAGAAAAACGTTTTGTAAAGTGACGAAAAATGCTTATTTGTCATCCTAGTCCTAACTTACGAGCTTTAAGTTGTCTAGACGGGAAGTTTATAGGCATTATAGCTAATGCTCGTCAGAGCTAAAGGCTAACTCTAAGGTCAGAGCTAACAACTTCCTCAATTGTAAAACTGCGTCAACAGTTGAGGGTCTTTAACCTTAATGTTAGTGTTTCTAGACGACTCACTTAAATGCCTTTAACTCAGGTAGAAGGATTAACTCGGATTTGACGATGATTAACTTGTCCCGTCTAGCCGCTTAGTTCCGAAATCAGCGATTTGAACTGGGTTCGCCTCTTGAGTTTGCTGTTCGCCATTCGCTTTTTTACCAAACCAATAACTTGTGTTTATTTCGGACTTCTGTGTACACAACAAGGCGCACACGTTCTATTCACACAAGAATGACAAATGTAACCGTTAAAGTGGAAGTAGAATCAGCGGAAAACGAGAACATACCATGGTTTTCTCAGACGCAATTTGCTAATTATTGGGAAAGTTACTATAAAGCGCAATCATGGCGTCTTCATCAAGAAATTGCATATTGGAAAGCCAAAGCTATCGGTGCAGACTTCCAGATTCAACAATTGGAACAACTGTCAAGATGTCCCCACTTAACAAATACAGTTACACTTACAGCTGATGAAGAAGGAGAAGAGAAAGCATATGATTTTCAAAACACTCTATCAGGTATATAAATTTAAATAAGGATTAGAGAATCTTATAATAAATTATTGTACCTATTAGGAGAGATTGAGATGGAAATTACTGATGAAATGATGGAATTTCTTGAAAAGTCTGCCCGACATAAAGAGGAACGCGATAAAGATAATGAGAAACTATCCGAACTGGAAGCTCAAGAAAGTATAGGTCGCGCTAATTTTTGTCTTTGTTTCATTAATTACGAACTATTTATTTATTCAATGGCGGTTTAGGGTTGGATGAATGTAAGCTCCCTGAGGATGATTCAGCAATTAAGGAAGAAAGATTAACTAAACTTTATGGAGAACATGCTCCAACTGTTAACGCTATGGAAATGGCAATTCACGTTACTTTCAAACGTCACTGCGCTATCCGACAACCAAAGCTATGGCCAAACGTACCTCTGCGATTTCCCTCAACTGGACAATAATTTTGTACCACAATCTTTGTCTTTTGCCCTTTCTATACACGTGTATATCTAAATTGGTATTTTTTCAGTGACAGTTTTAAAAAAAAAATCATTCGTATCCTTATGCAACATTTTAAAAGTATTTTTTTTATTAATTTTGTACTTAAAACCAGCATGCTAAATACAAGGCCAAAAATCTATTTAAAAAAAGTTTTTTTTTTTTAGAAGTTTGTCATGAATTATGTACTCGTGTTGAACAATATGCGACAGCTACAACCTTTTTCCATTGCCCAAGCAATTCTACGTTAGTCCATGGATACCTGTTCGAAATAATTATTTAAAAAAAATATTACATATTAAAAATAACGTTCATACGAAAAGCTATAGTTTTCCCTTTTTCCTCTCTTTTCTAATAACCTGGGAAGGAGCACTTTTGCACCACTGTTTCTCATGGAATCCTAAACATTGTTTGAACCAAGCGCTAGAAAAGCCGAACCATGGAAACGCTGATGATTGTAAACAAAAATCGCCATTGCTGTGGCCAAATCTACGACTGCGCCACCCTTTACTCCGCACGCACCGCAATGTAGCCATGCCCCATCCATAGAGACCGGGCCCGTTGGGCAGTTTTTCGTTCTCGAGAGCCTATAGAAGACGTTATATGGATAAGTTGTCTAAGAACGGGAATCTTCTATGTAAGTACAAGAGTGGTGCGGTGAACACGTGAACACGTGTAAACGAGCTTTTTCTTCCTTTTCCTGGGAACAACACAATACCTGTGGTTCCTAGAAGGATAAAAAGGTTTAAAGAAAAGCTGCTAAACAGAAATTAAATTGAACTGGAATAAAAGTTTGAAGCTCAACAATGCAAACACTTTGTGCTAATTCGGCGGTAAGTGTACTACTTCTTTCACTACTATTGCTATGCGGAAATGTTCGTTCCACGAATGAAAATTTGGACGAAGAAAAGACGCATTGCAAACCGAGACACAGGGACGGATTCGATACTAAGGAGCATTTACTTGACTGACCTGCTCCTTTAAAGGGGGAGTAAGATACGAAAAAAAATATGTTATAGAGGAGACCAAACGAAGTGTTCTGGATGAAGAACCCCTATGTCAATTATGCATATTAACCGAGTAATTAATTATTTAGCGGTTTTAGCTCCGCCCCTTTCCTCCAAAATTCAAATTTCCCTATCCTTACAACATGGGAGGACAGTTGGCCGGAGAGCTAGCGCCTTTACCTATTAGCGCATTCAAAATCGGACCTTCGATTTATAGGGACGGCACCATTATCTTTCTTTTGAATGCTCAAGCTAGTCTGTAGGTGCTTTGGATAATTTACAAGCTGGATCACAAAAAACTGACTTTTTCTTCGCGCCGCGACGTGCGGGCTCCGCTGTACGCCATGAAGCAAGCGTTACCCGCAAAGTCAGAACCGCCTCGCGCGGTCCCATTGCCAAGGGATGGGCTCTCGACTGCGAAGCCGACCCGAAACTTGCCCAAAGGCTCTCAGGCGCGGGTCTCGGCCCGGCAGGACGGCNCCTCGCGCGGTCCCATTGCCAAGGGATGGGCTCTCGACTGCGAAGCCGACCCGAAACTTGCCCAAAGGCTCTCAGGCGCGGGTCTCGGCCCGGCAGGACGGCAAGCTACGGCGATCGCGCGATGGCGCGAAGAAAAAGTCAGTTTGTTGTGATCGAGCTTGTAAATTATCCAAAGCACCTACAGACTAGCTTGAGCATTCAAAAGAAAGATAATGGTATCGTCCCTATAAATCGAAGGTCCGATTTTGAATGCGCTATGTAAGGCAATTAAATGGCAAGTAAGCTGCCATCAGAGTCGAATACTAAAAGTTCTAGTAACCAGTGTGCTGCTAACGGTTGTAAAAACTATGTTACTGCTGGTGTAGGGATGTATAAATTCCCAAAAGATGCAAAAAGAAGACGGCAATGGGTTTTGCAAGTACAAAGGACTAGGGCTGATTTTGTGGAAGCCCAAATGAGTAAGTGGGTGTCTCTCTGTGGTGATAATTTCACCGAAGATCAATTTGACAGTAGTGTTGATCGACAGTTAGCAATGGGACTTAGGGCAAAACGTCGTGGTAGGAGTTTGTTGCCAACCGCTATCCCTACTAAGTTTGATAGGCCGGCTACTGTGTCTGGGCTGCGAAGTCCTCCCAAACCTCGGAAAACCTCCGCTATTGAGAAAAGACAACGTTATAATGTAAATATACTCCTACATTTGAATACCAAATAGGATAATAACATGCACGTTCCAGGTTATACAAGAATTGTTGCTTCAAAACGAAACTAATTCTGTCCCAAAAGTTGCTACAAGCACTTGTACGTCGGACTCTGAGCCTGCCTTAGTTTTTTCAGAGTTTTTTCCGTCCCTTCATCCTCTATAATTTGGTTTCTATCAAAATAATCCCTCTCGTCAAAACCTTCTGCCATTTTACTCGCTGAATATCACGTTGACACTTCGTAAGTACACAAAACACACGGTCAGCTGAGCGCCTAGGAAGCTTAGCCCTCCACTATCTACGTCATAAAGGCCACGTGACCGCGTTGGCCAATAGCAAAATATGCCCCGTTTGAATTTTAGACTTCTTATTTTCTTTTTATCTAGGTTATGTTTTCGCGTATGATAAAAAGACATAAATTTAGAAACTATATTGTTTACTCCTTTTTATAAGACAAAGTTGTTTTTTGGTGGCTATTGCTCTTTAACTGGAGAGTTTAGGAGGGACAACGTGTTGAGAATCCTACCTGAGCGTAGAAATAGGCAAGAAATGTCAGGATTGGTCTAAACAGGGAATAAGCTCTGTGATTCGTCAATTCCGAAACTCCATATGACGATCAATACTTTCAGTACTGTACAGTACCTTTAAAAAAAACGACCCCAACAAAGCGTACCGTCCTAATGACCCACAACTGTGCGTCTGGGAACAACACTACGGACACAACGGACGGCTATTTGCACTTCGCAGCACTGTTTCCAGATGCGCTGTTGCGGGCCATTAGGACAGTATGGTTTGTTGGGGTCGTTTTTTTAAAGGTACTGTACACGCAAATGTTCAGCTTTCAACCCAGCTTTCACTTTAGATTTTTTCTACGTGTTTAGCAAAATAAATTAGGTCTTTAGACAATTGTTGGTCTCGAGGCAACTGCTTCGAGACCGAGACCGAGGCCAGGCTGAAATCCTCAAGACCGAGACGAGACCGAGACCTGACAATTTTTTTCGAGACAAGACCGAGACCGAGACTTTAGCCTCGAGACCGGTCTCGAGACCGAGACCAGGTCTCGAGATCACAACCCTGTAGCCAGCATATGTCGTACTATCCCTCCGAAACTTGCAACCGGAACAACTGTAAAAGCACGCATTCCACGCAGTACGCAGACAAAATGTCAAACACATGAAGAGTGCTGGCCGGCAGGTGGCAAGTGCCATGCTTTGGCGAACCAAGTATAGCACGACGTCCAGTACGTACATGTGAACCTGGATCTAAACTGGATCATGCTGGGCTTTGTAGGAAAGACTGGCCAGGGAAATAACGTCAACGCTCTTTCATCTTATTTCAGTGAATAAGTCTACTTATCCTCGCCAAAATTTTTAACACAATTAAAAAACTAAACTTTTTGCAAATTCTCTTGACATCGTTTTCCTTATTTTTTCTAAGCTCTGGTGTATCTTTGCCCGTTAAATCAACTTTGCTATTTTTAGAATGACAATTCAACACTCCCAAACCCCTTTACTTCGGTCCGTGTCCCCACCACTTACACGTGAGCCTGGATTTCAACTGACTCGTGCGGGGAGATGCGGAAGAGAATGGAAATTTAATCTAACTTCAGTGAATAAACCTACTTATCCCTTACAAAATTTTTAACAGAATTACAAAATCT
The DNA here is from genome assembly GCA_022832285.1 of Lepidurus apus apus. Taxonomy (NCBI): domain Eukaryota; kingdom Metazoa; phylum Arthropoda; class Branchiopoda; order Notostraca; family Triopsidae; genus Lepidurus; species Lepidurus apus. Next base: position 5,221 of record JAGJRO010000413.1, on the reverse strand, counting down.
TGAAAGTAATATAGATATGGTCAATTCAAAGGGCAGGGCTGTTTCTTTTACTTTTTTGTTTCTCAATTAATTCGAAAAAGCACAAAGTAATTTCATTTGTCATATATGCTCACAAAAGCATTAAAAAAACGCATAATCTGGAAATTGTTCTCTCCTACACATTGCTTTAATGTATTTAAAAATGTGCTCAAATTGAGTAGGGTATTCAAATTGTATTGCAAGTTGTTCGTGCTCGGAAGCCATGCGCGTTCATATGCACTCATACAAAACAAAACACTGCTTGGGTGCAATAAAAACTAAGGTCTACGGGAGCTTTGACTTTTTGATTTTGTTCCTTTAGAATAACAGATTTTGTACATAATATCCACTATAATAAAATTACGATGCACACACTTCCCGACACTAAGCTACCTCTATAGAATTAAAAAAACTGAAGAACCTTTTTGTCCCTGCGCCGATCGGATAAATCAAGATCTTAAACATATTTTTTTTTCACTGCAGATGGCTTAAAGGGGAGTAAGGTTTCAAAATGAAAAAATATATTTTATAGAAGAGACCAAGTTACATGTTCTGGCTGAAGAACCCCTATGTCAATTATGCATATTAACCGAGTAATTAATTATTTAGCGGTTTCAGCTCCGCCCCTTCACTCCAAAATTCAAATTTTCCTATGCTTATAGCATTGGGGGACAGTTGGCCGGAGGCCTAGCGCCTTTACCTATGAGCGCATTGAAAATCGATCCCAGTTCTCATAGGGAAGGTACCATGACCTTTCTTTTGAATGCTCGAACAAGTCTGTAGGTGCTTTGGTTAATTTACAAGCTCAATCACAAAAAATTACTTTTTCTTCGCGCCGAGACTTGCGGGTCTCGGCCCGGCAGGACGGGGATCGCGCGATGGCTCGAAGAAAACGTCGTTTTTTGTGATTGAGCTTGTAAAATAACCAAAGCACCTACAGACTTGTTTAAACATTCAAAAGAAAGATAATGATGCCGGCCCTATGAGATCAGGGATCGATTTTCAATGCACTCATAGGTAAAAGCGCTAGGCCACCGGTCAACTGTCCCCCAACGCTATAAGCATAGGAAAATTTGAATTTTGGAGTAAAGGGGCGGAGCTTAAACCGCTAAATAATTAATTACTCGGTTAATATGCATAATTGATATAGGGGTTCTTCAGCCAGAACATGTAACTTGGTCTCTTCTATAACACATATTTTTTCATTTTGAAACCTTACTCCCCCCTTTAATAAACAGAGAACAATTCTACTAAAAGAGCTCTCAAAATTACGTTTACATTTTAAAGCCGATATTTTCCTTTGCAATGCTAAAGTTTTCCCTGCCATAGTTTCCTTTGTTAAAAATGCTCTAATTACTTTAATGGAAAAAGGGCCATTTTATAATCCTTATAAATGGCCCAAACTTAAAAGTCCTTAATTATAATTGAAAGTGCTGTCCAAAAAATTGTATTGCATAAAAAATACAGACTAGCAAAGAGCAGATGCTCACGCTGGTTTAATATAAAAAAAAGATTTTGTTCCTTTAGACTAAAGCCTGGTGCATACTGGAGTGTCGTTTATGTCAACATACACAACATACGACAGTAAACAAACCAGAAAATTTCGGCACAAAGCCGACATAAGCACTCTGACATACGAGTTGAGCACTGCTCAACTTTTGGCACACAGGCACAACTGACATACGCCTTTCCGCCAATCACAGATAAGGTGATTTTACTAGTCGTATGTCGTATGTTGTGTATGTTGACATAAACGACACTCCAGTGTGCACCAGGCTTAACAGTTTGTCTTTTTTGACGTTTCTTTGACGAAGTTGACGTTTCTCATAAAACCAAGCCGAGATTTGAAGCATACATCGAACTGCCTTAACAAAGGTGCATTGACGACGCAATAATGAAACAAACATCGGCCTAACTTGCCAATGTTGCAATGACGCAATAATGAAATAACTTATTAGCTATTCATTATTTAATTATTATTTTTTGCTCCATTTGAAAAAGCAGGCTGCAGTAACGCCAGTCTCGGCCTGACCTTATGGAAAACGTTGATATAGCTTTTTTAATTTTGGACTGGAGTTACTATATATATTACCTTAACATTATACGACAAGATTCTTCCAAACAAGTTTGTATACCACAGACATAAGTTCAACCCTAAAGGACATTGAAATATAAAGGAAAGTGAAAAACCGGTTGTCTATGTTTTTGAGCATAGATTGCCCTAGGCAATCCACTATAGATATGCACACATCGGATAAGTAGGTGTTTGTGTGAAACTACACAGTTACAAAGGTGTTTCACGCGCTCCTAACAAATTCCTGTAAACAAAACATAGTTGGAAATCCCGCTGAACATTTTTCCCGTTGTCGTTTCTCCAGGTATTTCCCGGTATTTTAGTGAAAAAGGAAGTAAGAAAAACAATGAAAACAACGGTTTCCTCAGCGACGCGACTTGGGTATTTTTACTCGTGATTGTACTTCTTAAAGAAAGGCAAAACCAAGTTTATAGAACCCCTTGCTAGATAAGTTGTCTAGAGTGGAAATCTTCTATCTATAAGAGCGGCGTGAGCAAGTGTGCTTCATTTTCCTGGATACAACACGATACATGTGGTTCCTAGAAGGATAAAAATCTTTGGAAAAGGCTGTGCTAAACAATAATTGAATTGAATTGAAATAAGAGCTTGGAGCTCAACAATGGAAATACTTTGTGCTAAGTCGGTGGTCAATTTAGTCTTGTCAGTACTGTTGCTATGCGGAAATGCTTGTTCCACGAAAGAAAACTTGGACGAAGAGAAGACGCATTGCAAACCGGGTCAGTACTGGGATTTGCTAGCCAGCATTTGTCGTACTATCCCTCCGAAACTTGCAACCGGAACCACTGTAAAAGCACGCATTCCACGCAGTGTGCAGACAAAATGTCAAACGCATGAAGTGGACTGGCCGGCAGATGGCAAGTGCTATGCCTTGACGAACCAAGGCCCTTGTTCCTCCTCCGATTGGCTCGTGTTAGACCGAGAAACAGACAAACCAATTTGCAAGAAAAGACCATGTACTGCACATCAGGTATTATGGCCGCTGACAGGAAGTTGCGTGGAAAAGGAATCCCAAATTTGCCCATCCACTGAGATGCTGATAGATGACACTTACGGCGAAGGTATGTGTGAATGCAAGTTGATGCCCAGGCACGTGTTTTGGCCGTCCTTGAACGCTTGCTACCCGATGTACCGAAAGGGTCCCTGCTCTCCTGGGAACTACGTCGTTTTAAGGAAAGTTTCGTCGGAGTACAAAGCGAAGTGCATGTATAACGAGTGCGAGACAGATGGAATGGTTCTCTTCAAAGATGTTTGCTATGAATTAGATGGTCAGAAGCCGTGTCTAAGCCCTGCAGAGTCTTTATCCGTTAATTCAACTTCGCTAGGTTTGGAATGTTTGCTCAATACCCGTCGAGCATTCCATATCCCGCAAAGTGTATGCTGGTCTGGATCTAAACTGAATCGTGCCGGGATTTGTAAGCCAGTCTGGCCATGGAAATAACGTCAACTCTGTTTCATCTATATTCCGTGAACAAGCCTATACTTTAAGCCTACTTTCAATGAATAAGCCTACGTTTACCCCTACAACATTTTAAACAAAATAACAAAATTAAATTTGTAGTAAATTTTTTTTTACAAAATCTCTTGATATCGTTTTACTTATTTTTTCCTCAATTATTTCAAAAATACGCATATTAATTTCATTTTGCAAACCCATAAAAAATCGCAGAATTTGGAAACTGTTCTCTCTTAGACATTGCTCTGGTGTATTTTCCTAAAAAGCTGTACGCAAATTGAGCAGGTTTCTGGTTACAAATTTATCTTGCAAGTTACTTATGCGCAGAGGCAAGCGCGATCTTATACACTCGAATAAAACACTGCTACCACCTAATGAAGGCTAAAAACTACACTTGAACTTTTAGAAGTTTTTCCATTATGCCAACATTAGACAAGTTTGCCTTTTTTAAAAAACTAATATTAGAATATGATGTTTCTTACCTTGGACTTACCTTTCTTACATTTTTACTGAACTTTTACTGGAAAGTACAGTGTAGGTCGAAAATCGAAACTCTTGAAGAGAGTGTGAAAATAGGTTTCATGCATATGACTCATCCTTCATATGACTCATCTGTTCAAGTGGATCGACTACCTGGCAAAGGAAGAAAAACCTGTTGGTGATTTTATAAAATCACCAAAAGGTTTTTCTACCAGAAATTTCGTATACGAAATTTCTGGTACAAGATTAGTTGTAAGCGAAATGAAACAAAGTTAATTAGTTGTGTTCTGTTATGGTAGAGGAGGGACGGGACAGTTGAGACGCCGGACAAACTGTACAAAAATCATAACTACTGAACTACAAACGTTGTGGAACTGCAAAAAATCAGACACTTACTGAATTATACGACGAAGTCCACATGGGGAAAGTTTCGTCAAAAAAGAATAGAGTGTACATGAGAAATTTAATAAAAACTAAATCAATGGCATTTTTTGTAAGAAACGGGTCCTGTTAATTTCGTTGTACCGTTCAACATAATTACCTAAAAATTAAGTAAAAAATACCTTTGCTGTAGAAGACAAGTCAGAGAAGAACCCCTCCAAAGATTAGCTATTAATTCACTGTACCGATTTTGCACGAGATTTTAGAAGTCTAAAGTTATGATTTAGTACACTTTTGACATAGCCATTTTTACCACGAGGAACACGCTGTGGAACACGACTTGGCAAAGCTGCACTCACCAACGCTCATAAACTCCCGCGGCTTGAGATACAGCCACTCCCCTACAACCTTAGATCATATATAGAGTGTTTGCCAAATTACGCCTCTGGTGGCAAGAAGTGACAAGTCCGCCATCTTGCGCAATGCCTCTTTTGTTTGGTATACGGCCGTGTAGTGAGTGCCTCGTTTATTCTCGAAAATAAAAATATTTAGCAACAAGTTTGTTCTGAAATGCCTTATTGCTGTGTTCCTCTGTGTACGTCGCGCACGTGGGGGTCAAATCGGTTGAATCAGAGTCCGAAAATCTCGTTCCATAAAGTTCCAAAAGATCAGCAGTTACTAAAGAAATTTGTGTTGCGTATTAGGCGACACGTCGGTCCAAATTTCACGGTAAATTAACTCAAATCCACAATGTTTCATTTATAAATGACTAATTTTTTTAACAAAATTTTCAG
>JAGJRO010000405.1:0-35562 GCA_022832285.1 Lepidurus apus apus | reverse complement strand
TCCCTTATGTAGAAACCTTTCTAAGCACTGCCAAAAAGATATTCAATGAAGGAAAAGCCTGGTTATAAATAGGCGAATATTAGATTGTGTCCAAGTTTTAATTTATAGTGTTTTCTCCTCTTAAAGTTTCGAGCTTTAACTCTTTGTCTGCAATAGAATCCCAAAAACGTAAAGGTTTTCCCCAACAGTAAACCTTCTCTAACATAGATGGAAACCTATGGAGAAGGGCTTGCCAGTTTGCAAAGGCCGCCCAGTGTGATAACGTTCGGTGATATCCCTTTCCCCTACCCTATTTTAAATGTACGTTTTTAATAATAAAATTTGGCAACAGGCTTATGCCTATACGCCAATATTAATTTAAAAATAAAAAAAGGCACGTGAGACTGTTTATTCCATTTTACTTACTGTTTTCTCTTTATTAAATGAATCCTAAATTAATTTGGTTAAGAATAAACGCTTAAAATAAACTTTAAAGTAATTTTCATGAAATTTTGAAATAATGAAAGAGGCCATTTTGTTTATTATCTTTGATAATTACTAGTTTGTTTGTTAAAACGCTTAGTTTTTACGAAACATTTTACTTTTGTATCATAATTTATTAATTTAATAAATATCCTGAAGTTACCTAATAAAAAATTAAATTAAAGTATTATTTTATGGAATGAACATGTCGCGAAACTTATTCCGTTGACATGTAATAGAAATTTCATAGACAGCGTTATTAAAGGAACAAGGAAAGCTTGTGTTCCTAACGGATAATAAGAAAAGAAAGCTTGCCGTTGTTACACGAAAATGATATTAGAACCTCATATGCGACTAAAAATCCAGTTCTACACTTTATCTTGAACGTATATTTTTGTCTCTTATCGATACAACTCCGGCGTGCACGATAATAAGGCAAAAAGGCACCGTGGAGACCTTGTATCTCTTATACAGAACCTCATTTACAGTGTCCCGTTCATGGGAACCGCATGAAAGCCGTGGGAACTTGAGCAAAGACACGTGTTTACCCACGTCATCTATCGTAATAGATTCTACTTCCCTTTTTTGTCTTTTTTCCTTTTGGTTCACACACTTAATTAACTGGTGGGGGATGTCCCACAAAGAATCCAGGAACGTTGAACGTGACCTGAATCTCTTCTTTTTACGAATAAAAGCGGATTACTTTTGATTTCTTTTCTTAGTGAATTAATTACCCTATAATTAACATGAAATCTTGGCACCTTAATACAGGATATAAACGCCACAGCTTTTAGTATTAGTTTCCCACACTTAACTATTTGCTTGTGGAGCGTTGGGGCGGATTGGGGCTGTCAGGAGATCCCACACAAAGCCTTTTTTTGCTGATAAATATCTGCGGGAAAATAAACTTTTAACCATCATTTGGTATTCATCTCAGGCTCATTGACAGTACACTGCTTGCTAAGAACTTATATCAGCACTGCTGGGTTTGAAGGTTTTAAACATCCCTTTCACATGCGTGCCAGGGACGCGTAACATCGACTAGACATTATATCTCTTATTAAAAAAAGCCAATCTCGAAGTGGTTTTGACGATGGTATCAAATGGAGCTCCCATGAGAACCTTCCATATTGAACGGGTTTCATATGAACAATCCGTACGGGACACATCCGAACCAAGGGCGGTTTAGGGCTAAAACGCACGTGCCCGAGCACCACGCGCGTGGACGACATGTTGCCACCCTTCGACGTCAACGACGCCCGACCACCCTCCCCCCTATACAAGCCACACACGGGTTCCCTCCCTTTCGCCACCCTAATAATATCGCGTCCCGGCAACGGTTTCAGGATGGGGTTTCCCATCAATGGTAACGGACGTCCATGGGCGTGGGAATGTCCGTTATATACCCAACGTAACGAACAACGTAGTTCGGAGCGTCGACGAGACTCAAGATCGAAGATGAGGAGAAAATCGTGCGCTGGGAGGCAAAACCGTTTCCCATAGGCCTTTGGCTGGTACTTTTCGGTCGTGTAGATATGCTATGGTATAGTGGGAGGTTTAACAAGGGTAATTTATCGTGATGCTGTACCTTCCGTGAAGCTTAACAACAACCTTGGCGAAAGTCTATGGTATTCTAAGCGATGCATTCCGTTTATTATGTTAGCTTAATGGCGATTGTAGGAAGCCTAGTAAGGCAAGGTATTAATTGAAGGAAGGAAATTGCATTCTGCTTCGCAGGAAATGGTTCTTCAATAACTTCTAGAGCTGTTGTGTAAGGTCCAAAATATAATTATTCTGGTTAGGATATTTTTTCAAAGAATTACTTGTTCACGAATTCTCAAAAATATTACAACGTGATTTGTACATTATGCATTTCAAGAATGCTGACTTCGTGATTTGTTGAGGGGAGGAGGGTCATGGAAATTGACAACTAATTGAAAATAAGCCCACCATGAGAAAGAAAAACTCTTCTTCATATAGTGGTCATTATGCAGATCAAGGCTTTTCAGCGATCAGCGCTCAACTTGACGGCCTTCCGTTTTTCGGTTTTCTTTCTCAACCATTTTTCCCGACGTGGATATCCTTCAACTTCTTCCTTCTCGCTAATGAGGGCCAGACACTGAAGTGAAGAGCCAGAAACGAGGTGGCATGATAAGTTTTATACCCCGAAGTGTTACCTATATGCTCCAACATGAAACAATTTTCATATGCACCAAAGCACAAGGAAGCTAGTTTTAAGGCTCCCATATATATGCGGTTAGCATGGGGAATTTTGGAACAATTTTTTGAGAAAACCGATGCATTTAATTTTTTTTAAATATGACAGTAATCTTTTTATTTGACACTAATCTAGATCACTGTTAGGATTCCGTTGGCACAACCAAGGGAAAGATTTTTCAAATGAGTAATAAATTAGCAATATGCAAATGAAGTTTGCAACTATGAGAAATACGTTACCTAAAAATCTGTCCTTTGGTCGTGCACTAGCTGCTAGTAAATGAAAACTTTTGTTTTAGTTTGCTTTCAAATCTGACAAGCCGCTTCGAGAAATCTTGTCCCGAAAGTTTGACGACTTGATTTGGGACATGTGCTGCTATAGCAAACTGTGGTGACAAGTTGCACTTTTCTGAAGCAAAACAAATGTAGAAACTCTGCCGGCAATTAGCGATCAGTTGCTTTTCTTACGCAAGGCTTTTGCAAAACAATAACAAACATCAGTGCCATCTGTGACTTTTCCCATCAATAAGCTAAAGTATACGCGAGCCTTAATGCCTTAAAGAATGTCAGCATAAGCTCCATACTTGCAATTGAATCCAAAGAATACCAACATTGCCATATGAATTGCACATATAAAAACAATTATCAGGCCACGGTGTACTGCAAGTAGTGATCTTTTGTCAGAAGAGGGCACTGATGTCATACCCTTTCTCAATGTACTGTCATAAACTTTTAACAAGAAATTAAAAGAAACAGAGATAATTGCAAAAAAACTTTTTTTTAAATATCTTAATAAGAAAAATTGGTGCAGTCAAATCGTTTCATTTTGATGTGTGATTTATTTAAAATTTTCTTAAATTTTACTCTAGAAACAAAAAATTTATGGAAATAGGTATTAAGAAAATCGTACTAGGTGCATTAGATAAATACATCCATGCATTACTTTCGCAATAACATTTCTTTATATTGCACATCAAATTAGAATGTTCGAATCAAAATTTGCCATGCTGTAGCGCCATAAGAGGTTCCACAGCAACCGTGAGGAGAGCCGCAGTGCTTCGAATGAGGATATGTGAACGCGCACTGCTCTTGCGCATACAACGGCAAGCTGGGTAACTTTACAACCACGTGTTAAATTTGCATGAAACTTTTTCTAAAAATACAATACAATAAAGTTTAGTCTATGATCGTTTCCAAATTCGTAATTTTGCGTTTTTTCGCATAGGTGAACAAATAATGTACAGTGTTTAAATTAGTGAAGGGGCAGGGGGATTGTCCTCCTTCTTAGCGTTAACTACATTACTGTCCAAAAGTTTCGTACAAAAAATTGCGCAGGTTTTAGGTAATATTACTCCTCCCTTCCCCATGTTACGTGCCGTAGAAAACTAAGCTACACTACAATAGCGTAGCAATAACTATAATAATGTGTAGCTAGTAGTGATGTTAGCAATGTCGTCTATTAAAGTCTTTTTAACAAAACACGTAGTCATAAGACCATATTTTGCATTTATTATTTTAATTTACTACATTGGCGTGTAAAAGAGAAGGAAGAATTTCATGCACAAAAACCTGATTGGTCTTGCATTAGAAAAAAGCGTTTCGAAGGTTTTGGCTGGACCATCTTTTCCCAAAAAACGAGTCTAAATAAGCAGCAAAACAGTGCTGTTAGGAATGTGCGACTCGTTTCGCCAACAAAAGATCCCTCTAAAAGCAGGCTCGCTACAGAGAACCAAGATGAGGATGCCTTGGGTTCCCACAGCGGCGACAATTTTCCCAGACGGTTTCCTGAAAGCAAATACACTCAAAAAGAAATACTTCAGAGATTCCCCCTTTTTTTCTCGGTCGCCTTGTTATTTCTTCTCAACTACGATGTATTTTTATGTTCTGACTATATTCTGTGCTTTGCGTAAGATTAATTTTGGGCAATTCTAATAGGGAGGATTGCAATGGAACGTAATGGAACGGTGTAAAACGTAAAAAAAGCCAAAACGTGACACGTTAAAAAGTTGAAAAATGCCAAAGTTTTGATGATTGATGAGGGAAATCACTGGGCCAAAATTGTTCGGATAACAACGTCTTCAAAGATAGGATTTGATCAAGAGGAAATTGATGAAGGGGGAGGCCAAAGGGTCACCGTCTTAACAAGAAAAGTGGGTCTGGTCCTCGACCACGCCTCCTGGTTGTTTGTCTCATAATCAGTCACCGCCCACCTTTTGCATGAAGTAGCTTTAAAACTTTGCTGAAGGTCGCCAATGTAAGGAAAAAATTAACAAAAATAATCGTTACTAAACCTAACTCTATATACTCACGAGAAATTCTCTTAAGGTGCAATCCCTTTTATGCAAATTAATCTATCCGTAACTCGTTCCCAGGTTTGCTATATTTTCAACCCCTGCTTCTTCCCTTTCTTATTTTTCTTCTCGTTTCAGAAAAAAATAAATAAAATAGAAGATAAATAGAAAAAAAAGAGATTTAATGGGGACAGTATAGTCGTCTTCTTCCTTTCGAGTTTTGCATGGGTGTGATAAAAAACATTAGCTGGAAAAGGACAGAAAAGAAAAAGGAAAAGAGGGACAAGAGACGGGTTTTTAGTAACTCAATCTTGGGACTGACATATATAGCAAAAGTGGTGACCGGTTCAAGAAAGGATAAGAACCACTAAATTCATCACGCAGCAAACTTCCGAAAGATTACAAGGATGCAAGGATCAACTCATTATATTAGTCCTAGTCTATTTTGCTGAAAAAAAAGTAATGTCTTACACTTCTACAGGCATTTATGGCAATTACTTGCAATAAGGACTTGTCGTAATCTTCCAATTAAACATCTAATGCAAGGAATGTGTCTTGCAAGAAAAAATACAATAATTTAGAATAAAGAATGTAAATATCTTAATAGTAGTATCAACACAGTGCAAGAGGCATTTTTTAAAGTGTACAATTATTACAATCTAATTATTAAGAATGTGTAGACGAACTCTTTAACCCGAAACTGTTCCCTGCTGTGAAACTTTTCCTTTCAAATTCCAATTTCAAATCAGATTTTCCACTTCAATTTACCAATGGTATGAAAATCCACATACCCTTATCTATTCCCCCTCCCAATTCGTTGTTAAGTTTTTTAGAGACTAAGTCTTGTAAATTGTTGACAAAATATATAAAGTTGGCAACAGGTCTCCAAACCTACACCCACTATTTGATTTTTAAAAAATCACATTAAACTTACTGGATAAAACAAAAAAGTTGTTGATGTACAAACCGCAGTAAAAAAAAGTAAGAAAGTAAATAAAACGGAAAACTACGTAAAAAAGTTTATAATCTGTTAAGTTAAGATTTTTAACTCCAAACTGTAGTTTTACTTTCCCTTAACACTTAGTTACTATTGAGTTTAAAAAAAAATAAGGAAAATGTTAAGTTTCTTAAGAATGACAAGTCTCTTTTGCAATACAGGATTTTTCTGTATAAAAATTCGAGGAAAATGTCAATTAAATGTAGGACTGCATGCATTTTTGGGGGGGAATGGGGTCCGTATGGAATTGCGTATGTAAAAAATGTGTAAAATACATAACGAACTTGTTGACGGTACCCTGTTCCCCCCAACCCTCCCCCCTCCCTCCCTTTGAATGAATGGCTATCCTTTTGGGAACGGAACCGTTTTCTTCGAAACCACCTCACCAACACACTCGCCCCTCTTTGAAATGCTTCCAGCCCTGGGAAATCTTTTTACAACAAGCGTCTTATCTTCCTTCCCCATTAATTTATGAGCTGCTTTAGAGAGGAGAGAGACCAGAGACGAGAAATGAAAAAAGGAAAAAAAGGTTCACAGGCTCGCTGAGTTTGGGAACAGGAAGATACTTAGCCCCCCTTTTTTTCTTCTCTTCGTTCCCTCCCCTTTTGCATCTTTTTCTTGTATGGAGTGCATATTTCCCATTACGCACACATACTTCTCATTTACTTTCGTAGTATTAATAGGTGTCAAAGTATTAATTGCAATTGTTACCACCACATTAATATTAAAAAGAAGTCAAAAGTTTTACTTGTGTCTCAAATTTGTGTTTCACTTTCCGATTAATTTACCAAATTTAATTTTAAGTGGTAAAGAATGGAAGGTTTTTATCATCCTATTGTTTTAAAAACGTTTTCAGTTTGGATTCTTAAAAGGCAAATACGAAGGACAAGGATTGGTTTTTATATCCCGTAGAAGAGTAGCCTATACAGGCCATGGTCTCCGTCCGTATATGAGTGGAGCGAGTCAAACACTAACAGGAAGGACGTGGGAAACAGGATGGATCCCTTGGGAATCGGGGGACTTGACAAGTCTCTTGCCGGGTTTTCACATCCGTCCTTGCCAAGCTTTGACGATGTTTAAATGGTAAAGAATGGAAGATTCTTGGGGATGCTGATCTTTGACAGTCCCCACAAAACTTCTTGCTATACTCGAAAGCGACACAGTGTATAAGGAGGATAAGCTTAATTCCCGAAAACATCCAAGACAAAAATAGATGGATATTAAGATTTTTTTTCTTGATTTTTTAATACTTCACACGGAATGTCTTGAGAGTTTTGTGCAACGACTGTTGGGGTTGCGTTCTTTAGCAAAATCTGGTTAGGTACAAAAGCGATTAGGCCGCATGGGGAATGCCCCAGCATTACCCGCAGTTGTCAAATATCATTTTAATGACTTTACACGGAATTTTTTAAACGTTTCAAAAGACGCCGGCGCCACTACAAACAATGCAAAAAAAATCCTAATAGCCTTCCCAAAAGACATTACTCCACATTTTTTCCCCGAGATTCCATTTCATGACAAGTATTTTAGCCCATTAAGATTTTTTTTGGTCCACGCAGCCGTACATTGGTGTATTGTTACATCTTTGGCATTTTCTTCAGTTTTGGAGATTGAATCTAATCATCCACTCAACAAAAAACTTACGTCGGTTGGCATTTGTACTTTTAACAAAATGCATTTGCTTGAACAAAATATACTTTAAATGCACAAAACTGACACTCAAATTGAGTGTTAGTTTTTGCATTGATTCTCAATGCAAAATTTTAATAATTTGAGTTACTTTATAATTAATGTAATTAATTTTTGTTAGTTTATTTAACCATTATTAGTAAGTCTTGCCTTATATCCTGCATTATAAGTCATTAGACAATAAACTGCAGTTGTGTGCTTAATATCATTGTTTTTATTTTTCTCACATATATCATAAACAACCTACATATATTTTACTAGTGAATTGTTTACAGTTGTAAGCATTTGTGGGCAGTTTCCATTAGGAATCGGTATACTGGATTGAGGTACGAATCGGAATCGATACTTATGTACACATGTAGGTAGCATTCTAGCATATATCCGATTTTCGGTTATTAGGATCGAATCAATACATTCATTTGACAAATGTGATCATATAAGCAGCGCCTACTGTATTTCCTGGTATACGACGCATTATCACGATATTATAAACGAAAACATCCCCACCGAAGAGCTTTTCTCCAACGCTGCTTAATACTTGTTAGGACTGTGTGATGGGAAAGGAAACACGGAGGTGACTTGAGCTTCCGGTCTTCAAGCTACACCTAATTCCGGGGCGTCCATCCTGGAAAAGGTATACAGAATTTACAACAAAGTTTGTGGATGGTGGGATGGGAACATTCCAATTAGAAATTATGGCAGGAATGCGGTGACTGTCGACGACTATGGAGACTATGGACAACCGAAAAGACGCGTCTCATTGATCTATAGTAAAACTTTTGGGTTTTCCAAGTGGAGGGAATCGAGGCATAGTTGAAAACAACCGAACAAGCCAAAAAATTCTAAAGAAACGGAAAGAATGCAACACAGAATCCTTAGGTGCTCCCATGTAAGTATAATAGCGACGTCTTAAGACGAAATACAGGAGCTGTGGTCATGGGCGTGGTCTTGGCGCTTGTGTCGGTCTCCTATACACACCTTAACAAGGAAAGTACGAAAGAAAACGAGAATAGAAAAAAAGAGAACCCAAGTCTTTCCCCTGTACCAAGATGTATAGGAACTCACTTCCCTCTGTGTGAAAAAAAGAGCGAGGAAGCGAGGAACTTGGCTCAAGAACGAAAAAAGAAGAAGAAAGTAAGTAAAAGAAGAGGGAGAAATTCTCTGGACAGTTTTTCTGCCAAGGAGGGGGGAGAAGGAGCAAAGAGAATCAAAACTTCTGAAAACCCCAAACCAAAGCCATCAGCATCTTCTTTTACTCCTCCTTTCGCCTTTTTCCCAAGGGGTCAACCCCCAAAAGCAGTCCCTTGGCCTGAAGAGTATTGCCTGTGAGAATTAGCAATAATATAGCACTCGCTCACAGTCCGTCTTAAAGGGCAATAGCCAACGACATAGCATATTGATATTTGGATGAATTCTTATTGTACACATTATTCTAAGAACGAGAAAATTTGTTTCAAATTTTTATGACTAGCCGTTCCCGAGTTATTGACTTGCGAAATTTTGGCATTTTCCCGCCACACGAGCCGTGACGTAAGGGTCGTAAGAAACATTACAGGCTGACCTGTCCGTGTTCGCGGTTCGTGTTCGTGGTTCACGGTTTGTGTTCAGTAAGTTCGTGGTTCCTCTGGCTCAAACTGGCATATTGTTTGCGACCATGACGTCACGGGGCCCACGTGACCGCGCTGGCCAATGGCAAATATGCCCCGTTTGAATGTTAAGACTTCTTATTTTCTTATTATCTAGTTTTCATTTTAGCGTATAATAAAAAGACACAGAGAACTAGAAACTACCTTTTTTACTCCTTATTATAAGACAAAGTTGTTTTTTGGTGGCTATTGCCCTTTAAGCCGAAAGGTCCCCCCTCCCTTTTGTTGTTTAGGTTTCTTGTGTGTGGTGGGGCAGGACAAAACCATTGAAATCAGATTGAAGACGCATCGACGTCTTGTGAGAAACGCCCGTGTTACACAGCGGAAGATTTTTTTGGCGGGTCGTCTTTCCCAGACGCCTGATATTCAGTCACTTCTTTTGTAGAACCTTTTACAAATGCGAAAGCTTATCACACAAGACGATACAAATATACGCAACCGACGTCTTCAGAGGGATGAAGCCGAAGCCTTAGACGCTCTAGACGGCTTAGATGCCCTATTATCACCTTATTTTTGTCCCCCCCTCTCTCCTTGTATGAGTAAGACGTGGAACACTATGGGGCACACCGAGAAGGGAGTGGTTTTGGTTTGGAATTCCGTTTGCGTTTTTCCTTGACTCGGAAGCAAGCGATTTACGAGATCTAAAAAGATGCCTGACAACTTCTGCAGCAACCTTAATGGTTACCTCCGTCCGCTCAAAGGTCGCGCCCAGCGACCTTTGAGCGCGACCCCGGTAGACACTTTTCTAGCATCACAAACCGACTTGCCTTGGAATGGGATTAGATTAGGTTCGGATAGGTTTAGGTGAGGTTAATTTATGTTAGTTCCACATTTCGACGCAAGAGAAGACATTTGAATCCATACCGGTATACCAATAGGGTTATGTAAAGCTTCTCAGACAACAGTACAAATAATACTTATAACCAAGGTCTTGAGAAGGATAAGGAAAAAGCCTTAGACCCCCTATTATTACCGTGCCCCCCACCATTCGTATGAGTACGTGGAACAGTATAGGGCACACGAGAAGGGAGTGGTATTGCTCGGAATTCCCTTAGCTAAACTTCCTTGACTCGGAAGCAAGCGTAGTTCTATAAAAGATCTAAGAAGGAGGGGTTTCTAAAGAATGAAACGGCTTGAGCTATTGTTGTATGTATTTCTATGCAATCGCAACTCGGCATTCTCATAGCTATATACTCGTTGAAGCACCCTATACTAGATTTCATTTTATTTTTATTTTTTAACGAACCCCAAGACGTTTTGGGACGTGAACTATTAGAACTACTTGGGTTCTCACATTATGCATGGCATATATCCTAAAGAAAGATTTCATGGTCAGATAAAATTCCGAAGAGATGAGCACTATTTGTTGTACAAGTTGATGGGCCTCGTCTTGTTCTCTTGCCCCTTAAAAAATGCTCAGTTTGTGAATGCGTGGAATTGAAAGGAATTGAGTAAGCGTCTAGATAATCCGGGTCTAGCCAGTAAGCTTCCTAGGAGGCTATAACTAATAATGAAATTTGCATACCTTCCACGAACATCTTCTCACGACCATTGGCAAAAGGTTAAAAATAAAAATAATGAAAATAAATAAATAAAAATAAGGGTTTAAAAAGGTAACACTGGAAACCTACTTGTGTCAAGCCGGACTTGCCGCTTTACTCCGGGTTGCCTCGCTCAACACTGAAAAACAAAGATGCATTGTAGCGCGTTCCACCGGCTGCCCTGGTGCAATAATTTTGACACTCAGTGCGTGTACACAGAGTGTAAACGTATACATGTTTGATACACTGAGTGCCAAAAATTTTGCACCAGTGCTGCCACTGGAACGCGCTATTAGTTAAAGATGAGAAATTCCTCTAAACCCTTAGCTAAAAGTTTTCATCGTTTTTTCTCTCGGAGTGACGAGGCTATGCAAGCGTGTATTAGGCCTATCAGAGCAAAGTTAAGTAGGGTCCCACTCGTTTTACTTGGTCATAATTTTTTCATTGTTGAGCAACTAAGAGGCAAGCCATGAGTAAAGCTTCAAGACTAGCCTGCCACAAATCGGTTTCTTGCGTTTCTTTTTTGCGAATCATTTGTATAGTACCACTAAAAACATTGGAATGTGACTAATGAATAGCTTATGACACAAACTTCCAAGCAAGCAAACAACAATGTCAAGGGTTTGTCCTGATTTTTTTTTTTATTATTACAGGTTCCCTTTTCAAAAAGAAGTCATCCAAGTGACCAGGCAAGGCAGTACTGAGGCAGTAAGGCCATTTTTCACGGTCACGCTTGTTGAAATACTGAGCGATTCCCCTCCCCCCCCCCCCCCCCAGAGAGCCCGCACCGAAAAGTATTGACCAGGTAAAGGTGGGTTAAAGGCAATGATAGATACTAAAGGGGCAGGGTTTTCTTGGTCATGCTTGTTGAAATAATGTTGGAGTAGCGATTAAAAGGTACAAGTAAGTAAGGGGATGGGGAAAAGAAAAAAGAAATCGGTCAGTGATCCTTTTGTGACACTTGAATGCTTAACTGGAGGATTTTGGGGGAAGCCATGAGGCACTTTCAACCGGCATTCCACTGCTTTGCGTTCCTCCTAAGTAGTTTCCGACTAGAATTCCTTTGGGCCCCTTTTTTAAGTTGCCAAATCGTATATATACAGTAGTAGTAAAGTAACATGCACTACACGAAGTAGAAAAGAAGCATTGAAAAAGTCGTGGGTCAGTTTCCTTTTTACTTGCAAGAGCAAGACCCCTTGTTGTGTTTAACTATCCTACAGGCTTCCAAAAGTTTTAAGGATTGTGCCTCGAGCCTTTTCTTATTTGGCTCCCAGGCTTTTTCTTGTCCACGGAACTGAAAAAAACTTGCACCCTTTTGCTCTTCATTTAGAAAAATCAGCTGAGTTTCTTGTTGTTTTTTCCTTAGGGAGAAAACTAAATAAATTTTGAAAAAAAGGAATTCTTGGATCTTCCTTGTTCCGCCATTTTGCAGCTCTCCTTGTCAGGGAATTATGTAAAACGATATTCACACATCAAGAAAGTATGTAGCTGTCGGCGTTATAGGAAGTGAGAAGGGAGGGGGCTATGGCTGGGTTTTCTTTTTCCGTAGGGTCGTGACCTCGGTCTTCCGTAGCTCCGGAGCTTTGCAAAAGAAGAGTTTAAGGAAAGCAACAGCGAAGAGAGCGAATATATTAGGTTATTAGACTGCTTTCTGCGTTCCCCATGCTATCGTGCCATGAAAGCTAAGTTATACCGGAGCCTTAAACTTAAGGATCAAACTAACTCGGCTGTGTAGGGTCTTGTGAAGTAGGAAGCACCGTAGTAGTAGTACAGTTTTTAAAACAGACTTGGGTAAGAAAAGAAGCAAAGGGCTCGAGCAGAAGCACCCGACGACTCAATGGCCGTAACTACAGGCACCCAAAAACTAATTTAACCTAACCTAATCTAACCACCTAACCTAATGCTAACCAAACCTAGGGTCATTGCTAGCCCAAGACGGTTTCTGGAGCTGCAAACGTGTTTCGCCAGACGCGCCACTGCCACCAGAGGCGCTACGGATGCCATTAGGAACACTGCAGGGTTGTCGTAACCCTGAATAGAAGCAACCGTATTCACCCACAATCTTTCTTTGTATGCTGATTGCATTGTTATTAGTCTGGCTCGAGTAGAAAAAAATCCCACTCGCATAACGTTTATTTGCCGTAAGCATCACATCCCCTTCAGGTTGGACCAATTGAAAAGTTAACCCTTTCGTTAAGAACTCACTATATAGTCCAAGTCAACTTCCGTAAGCTTTCAAAGTTAGGCCTGGTTGTTAGGCGTATAAGCGTAAATCGAGCAAGTTCAACGAAGTCTGTTAAGATCGAACCTGCACAAATGAACTATGCTTTCATATATCCACTTTCCTTTTTGCCCCAACGATGTAGAGAATGAGAAGAGAAAATGCATGGTGCATGCGAAAGATTTTCTGACTTGCTCGCTTCTATGCAGAGAAAGAGCGAGAGAAAAAGAGAGAGGGGTTCATATAGCAACAAGTAGTCCTGGCTGGGGTCACGGACACCATCTTTCACGACGGGACAAAGACACCGACCACAGGCTCCGACACCCTCGCTACCAAAGCCCTATAAAAATCCCAGCAAATATAGCCCATTTTCTCTGCAAAACCGGTGGAATATTGTATGAGTGCTGATACTAGACATTTTGTAGACTAAGCTTTTGCTCATGTCAGTGGCTGTGTGTGTCCTCTTCCCTTCTTAATAACGTAGGGGTCCTCTTCTTATCCTTCTTATAGCCCAAAAGAGAAGAAGACGGCCAGCTGTGGTCCGATGCAAACACTTGGGTATCCTTTTTTTAAAAGGAAAAAAACACGCTTTTTCCCCTTTCTTAAAGAAATAAGGAATTCGGAAGCATTTCAGACATAAGATAGGCTGGGTTTCTTGGTAAGGCCCAGAAAATGTTATCTCTTTTTTTTTACAGTGCGTCTTTCTCCGCCCAATTTTTACTGTCGTTGGCAAGCCAGGGAGCAGCAGATGCTGAGGAAAAGCAAGGAGCCAAAGGGAGCAGCAGCAAGGCGAAAAGGGACGTGATTTTTTGTCGCGGGGTTAAAAATGGGGCCCAACAAGAGCCTTTTGGTCTGTGATTAAGGCCACTGCTTGCCCGCGACAAGCGCTAATCACCGGCTTGGAACAAGGCTTTAGGCAGTTTCTAGCCTGCGAGTCAAAAATTCCTGTAAAAAGGAAGGTTTCGTTCGTTTTGGTTTCTCTTAAAGCCTCCCGTACAGCTTAGCTTGTCACACCCAGGCTGGCATGAGGAGGCACGGAGTTGCCTTGCATGGTTGTTCTTGAACGCGCATGGCTTCTGCGCAGAAAACCGCAAGTAGGATAACTTCATAACCACGTGCTAAGTTTGCATGAATTCCTTCTCGACAACTACTGTACAATAACATGGCCTCGACTGATTACAAATTAGCAATGTCGCGTTTTTTTCGAGGTGGAACACTAATTTACCTTTTGCAAATTTTTCAAGGCAACAATTTCAAAAGTAAGATTGTCTTGTCATACGTGTTAGCACTAGCAAGAGTACTGCCAAGAGGTTACGTAAGAATTTCATATTCTTTTTACGTACAAGTGCTTCTGCGCTGTATATGCTATCGTGCCATAGCAAGCTAAGCTATACGGGAGCTTAGCCACAGTAGGTGAGGCCTACATCTACATCCTGTGGCCTTAACTTTTAATGTAAAAGAAGCCATTCAACAATGCAAAACAAAATGGAGAGAAAAAGTAAGAGTTAATAAAGCAGTTTATGCGGTAGTGTAAGTGTATAGGACGATTCGACATACGCGAAACGATCTCATCGAAAGCAAAAGCAGGCAAAAAGTAACCCAGACGGTTCTAGGTTCTAATTTGCATCTGCAGGGAATATATGCATACACTTGGAGTATGAGAGGAGGTACCGTAGAAGGTACCGACAATGCACACCGTCGCCAACGCGTTAAAGAAGCCCAAGAACACCACCCAAAGGGGATAAGCTTTGCCCGCAAAAGAAAAACCTGATCTAACAATTAAGCGGCAGGTGTTGGTCCCTGGAATGCGCTATGAAGAACGACTGTGGGTTACTTGGGAAAGCTGAAAGCTAGCTTAAAAAGGCAAAAATACAAGTCAAGTGCCCAGACCCTAAAAAAAGTTTTGGGATATGTTATAGGCTAAGAGGAAAAGTGACAAAAGACAGGTGAGGTTAGAAGATATGTCCATGTCCAGGCTTCCTTGCAGATACAAGACAAATAGCACCATCCTCTTAAGGAAAAATGATCGATTCTGTAACGTTATAAAACGACACACTAGACCACACACACTGAGGGCTAATTGACGCTATAATAAATAAAAAGCAATGAAATCATCCTCTTCTCGTATCGAAAGCAGAAAATAATTCAAATTCAATGAAAATCCATTAATTCATTACTCCGTGTATAACATTAATATGTACAAAAAACATAATAAAAAGGGACTTGAAGAAGAGGGAACTCTGTTCATAACCGAAGGTAGATGTAGGGCATTTCCTTTTGTGTTCTTTCATATGAAATGTAATAAATTCTCCATGCCTTGTGCGTTTTCCCTTCTCACATCTGGTAAAAAGCGTACAAAAGCAAATTAAAAAATGGATTGGCAACAAGACGGGAAAAAAACGATAAGGATAATCCCCGAGTCATGACTTCGTGAACTGCTTTCCAACAATCTCCATGATAATGCCTTCAAATCTGTTTGCAGCCAAAATAAGTTGCTTTGTTGTTCAGAAACTCTTGAAAACCGTTTACTGCCCCAAACTCTTCCAAAGTTTCGCAGCTTCACACAAAGCAAAAAGCGTAATCACATGACTAAAGAGAAACACGCCTCCGCTCATCGTTCACTCCCCACTCGTTTATCACTGGATTCTTATTTTGTCTATGGTGGCGAACGAAACAATAAAGGGTTAACAACAACACGTTTTCCGTTTCATTTTGACATCGAGATGAGGTAACTAGCGATATCTGCCCAGCCGTAGTAGGCCGCCAAATGTAAGGGCGTCCAGCCATCGCGGTTGGCCAGGGAAACGTTCGCTCCGTGGCAGATCAGGAGTTGCACCATCTCCAGGTTCCCCTGGCGGCAACTCAGGTGCAGCACCGTGTCTCCATCCGCACCTAGCATGTTCACTTGCATCTTCGACGGCTGATTGACGAGCAGCGCCTTGAGCTGGGTAACACTGCTCGTTCGAGTGGCTTCCCATAGGGACCACTGCGCATTGTTGACGTGATGGTTGCTATTACTACTACTATTGGTAGTAGTACTATTAGTGCTATCATCGTCCTTGGTAGTTGACGAGGGGCGGCGGTAAGGCTTTTGGTGGGATCGCGCAGTGCGAGGAGGATTCTGCTGCTGGGGATGATGATGACTGGCGGTGCAGTCGGAGGAATAAGAGGAATAATTCGAGGAATTGGAGTGTAGTGGCATCAAGCTGGGTGAAAGGGAATGCAGGGTACTGGAATGGACGTCCCAATCTCTGAGCGCGATCATGTTACCCTCCTTATCGCGACTCCATCGACTTCGCCAACATTGGAGGGAGTCGTCCGCCGATAAGACATTATCATTCCACGTTTCATACTCGGGGTATGAATCTTGACTAGAAGTGGAAAAGGCCGAGGGCGAAAATGGGGTGGATGGCCGTAGTACTGCCGGGCTTAGTAATAATGATGATGATGGGTGGTGGTGGTGGTGGTTATGGTAACAAGGGGAAGAAGAAGAAGCCGGGCTACAGGTGAGGGGGGCATCATCTTCTGCGGGCGAACCAGGCAAGGAAGTCAGACCCAGAGGTGAAGGAGATTCTTCTGCATCATTAGCGTGAAAAGAACTGGGCGAAGAGGAGGAGAAGGCCGAGTCCAAACTGGAAATACTCATCGGACTGCCTGTGTCACCCAAAGAGGAATCCACGCTGCTCCTCGCCGGAGACATGGGCGGAGAATCCACTACTTCTTCGACTACACTGTCGGGCGAGGAACAGGTGTTGCTAGGTGTGTATGCCACTGATGAACTAGCATACGAGAAATCGGCCATGCTTTTTCCTTCTGTTGGTGCACCACAAATAGGAGGATCGGAGTGTTCTTGAACTTTTGCTCCTTGCAAATAATTTTAGCGAACTTCGAGGCGCTGGGAAAACAAAACTTTAGGTCCAAGTTCTCTGCTTTTATTCCATGGAATGCTTTTCGGCGTGATTTGGGGGAAAGGCAATGCAAAGTTGACGTCTTATCACGTGTAAACTGCGCTTAAAACCTTGCTTTCTTACGTTCCCACGCTAGAAAAAAATGAGCTTTTAAACTTATCGCACACTCGAACCGAGTTGGGGAACCGACTGAATCCGTTCATTCTACAAGAATCGGCTTTTATCATGGCTAGCTTTGGGAAAGGGACACGGTCAGGGGCAGGGCTAACGACTAACGTAGTACCGGGTGCCGCCGCGGCCCAAGGGGGAAGAAAGAGGCGAGGTGGGAGAGGAGGGAGAAGGGGAGGGGAGGCTGACCAAGGAACGGTGGGAAAAAGGTTGACGGTTGACTTGGGAGTGTGTGTGTGTGCGTATGGCTTTTATTCATCGGAATACGGAATGCTCTCTAACCCAAGAAATAAAGAGGATTAAGAAGCAAATTGTCCCACGACTTGTAGAATTCTTAACAGTTTTAATTCTTGATAGTTATTAGTGTGTGTGAGTATGTCTTTTCTTCATCTGAATACTCTCACCTAAGGAAGAAAGAGGATAAACCAAAAAATTGTCCCATGACATGTAGAATTATTCACATGTTCCATCAGGAAATAGACAAAAAGAGGGCAAAAGGTAGTGAGAGAAGTAAGGAAAATACTTTGGGGAATACTAATTAACTCAAGAGCCAAAATGTTTGAACCCCAAATTCCTCGAAATTGTTGAACTTTCCTGTCCGACATGTCAAGACTTTCTGAGAATGACTGTTTGGGAGTTTTTTCTTATTTTTAAAAATATATTTTAGGATGAAATATCAATATTTGGATGATTAGACCAGTTTTTTTTCCTGCACATCCGAGAGTTTGACTCGACTCCCTTGTTGAAAAGGACAAGACAAGAACATATTAGGCGTGGTTGTATCAAAGCATTAATGCCGGGAAATTTCCAGGTGTGCTCTTTAATATGCCTTGCATAATTGCTCTGTTATATTATTCATACTTCTAACTGAAACCTTTGTCAAGTTTCTTCCATCTTTCAACTCATATACGTTAAACTGTTTTGGGCAATAGGAAGGCTTAATTTAGATATACGGTGGCTAGTCTACGAGACAATTTTATTGTGTTTAATAAAGTTTTAAATTGTCTTAACGGTTCAATTGAGAACGTAATATGCATATAAATAATATCAAAAAGGAATTTAAACAAGCTTATAGAATAGATACTGTACAGTACAATCATATAGTACTAATTGTATCCTATAAAGACGTTAAATTAGTATAACTTCCTCATAACCTTTTACTGGCTTTCTCGATAAGAGTTCTTAGGTAATTCTTCTATTAAGAATGAGTTTCTATACTTTGCAGGCTCCCATGCTCTATTATACAGTACCCGTATCTCTTATCAATTCCGTAATGGTGCTGTGTGTGTTTCGGTTCGCCACTTTCTGGGAAAGAAAAAGAAAACAGAACGGTGTAATTTTTTTCCGAATTTCCGATGGGAAATGTTCCACGCTTGTCTTCTATTTCTTATCCTCCATGTGTAAGAACATCAGGCAAATGAATGTGAGCCTCGCTCCCTTTTAGAACTCTTGGGAGTCTTGAGTTTGCTGCGGAGTCTCGCAATGCTATGCTAAACGGCCGCCAGAATCCGTGAGAAACAAAAACCCGGACTCGTTAACACCCTAATAAAGGACAGAGAGATATAGCGCAGCCCCAATCTTTGTCATCTCCTAACTAAGTATTTTGCTACGCCTAGTGAAACTCATAATAGACAAATATACAGTACCAACAAAGAAATCGATATTCTTACCATTACATATTGTAGTGCCTTCTAAAAATAGTGAAAATAAAGCTGAGTAAAATTTCAATAAATGTTGGAAAATATTTGGAAGATTACATTTAGCACATAATTTTTGAGGCGCTTTACTACGAAACTTCGTAAAATCTCGCTATAAATACCGAAGCTGCCTATATAGCAATTACATGTTTTTGTTATACCTTTATGGTAATAAAGAATTGTACAAATTATACATATTTTTTTACAGACACAGAAACCAACAGCTGCGGATGAGAACAACTTTACGCCCCATGCATCTGACATTTTACGGAAAACTAAAACAAAAACTTCACAACAATGTCTTCACTTACTATATAATATTCCCAAAAATAAAATCTTGTACTGAGAACAAAAACCCGAAAAGGTTTCCCTGTGGTTTACATTTACTTTTTCAATTCCTGATTCCTGGAGAGCGTAAGAAAGTACGTATATTAACTCAGGCTAAATCCTACTTGCGATGATTGCGTAAACTTGAAAGTCAAATGTTAACCTGGAAACGTTCAGCAGGTAAAAATATACTATACTGTGTTACACCCCGTGCAATAGTGTCCAGAATAAATGTAAATGTCTAGAATAAATGTACATTTTATTCCAAAACCCTAAATAAATATATTTTCCCTTACCGCACATTGAGATTGCAATGGACATAAACCTAGAATTTTTACGCAACATAGCTGCTTTTCTTTTCCTGACAGTTTTTCTTGGTCAAATAAATTAACCGCTGGCTTATTGAGCAAACGATACACAGTTTATGGAAGCGGCCCGTGGAATTGTTCTCAGGGACATAAAATCCGGGCTTGTTGTCGGCTTAAACTTAGCAAGGACGAGTTCCCGGATTGAATAAGGATTCACATTTTTAAACTACTGCACTTTGTCGCCACATATTACTGGCGATCTTAACTCCACATTCACGACCAAGACCGTCGACTCACATTCTAAATGATTGCGCAAGATACTGTAAAAAAATTGTGATTTTACAATTTTTATTAGCACAAAAGATAGCACAATATTTAATTGCAATGCAATCCCAATATTTCAACTGTAACTTTACAAATACCATACTTTTACTGTAATTGCACAAATATTTGTTGAAAGATTTTACTTACCTAACGTATCTAACTTGTAAAACTATTAAGAAATTTTTGGCAATATGGTACTTTTTGGAGAAAAATCTGGGATACTTTTAGCACAGCAAGGTACATATGATTTTCCTACTAAAAAAAATTTCCCGCAAAAATTACCCCGCAAAAATTTCCTGCAAAGGAGGAATTTTCACTCAACTATCGGAGAATAAACAGCTGGTAATAAGGATCGCGATTTTTATGGGACGCTACACACATGAGAAAACTAGAAGTCTCGGCTTTAACTGTTAGCACATCGTGTTACCTAGATGCGGGACCCAACACGAAGACGGGGCAAAAACTAAATAGGCAGTGTATAGAGGGTATCCATTTTCTAAACTGAAATCCCAACCTCTCTTATCGCTTTGCATAAGCCATATTAATTTCTTTACGTAAAGTCATTATTGGTAATTAGTTAGACTACTATATTTAAAAAAGCTAGGACGCCTATATAACAACAAAAGTATTTAATAACTTTACACTTCGTAATGAAGTTTTGTACTCTTAAATGCCAAAAAAGATTTTGAAGTTACTACACATACAAACTTACAATACTTGAAAATAAATATGGAATGGAACAAAATCTTATTAACGATAGCAAACGCAACTATCCAAAAACATCCTATCTGTAAATTTATCCAGTGTATCCAGTGAGGATAGAAAAACAAATAAATTAAAAAATAATTAATAAATTAATAGGAAAATACACATATTTTTACTAATGCAGACATGTATAGAACTATAGTTCTATACATGTCTGCATTAGTAAAAATTAGTAAAAAGCAAAATTATAAAAGTCTTGTATTATAATACAAGACTTTTATAATTTTGCTTTCACCCATTTGAAAAACGCAAATTATTTTTTCACCTACGTGAAATAAAGCAAAATCTCTAATCTCAGAATTGTCATGCCCTACACTAGACATTATTATAGTGTATTTTGTAAAAGAAAAAAAAAAAATCTAGATGCAAATTGAGCAGGTGGTTATATTTTTTTTTTCATTTATTAACCCTCGTAGGCAATAGCTTATTGCCAATCTATTTATTGGCCATTTGATTTGCAAAACTTTCCAACATTGGGCTAGTTACAGGGTTGTAAAGTTGTTATAGCTCGACGTCTGCGCTGAAGCAATAATGCACGTTCATAAACACCCATGCAAAGCACTGGGCGACACCTCGAGGTATATTGGGTGTAACAAGCTTAGCTATTAGGCTTAATGATCCAGACTTCTCCAACATAGCATAATGTGTGCTGGAAGAAGCAGATGAAGAAGAAGACGATGACGAAAGATTGCGTTTCGTTCGGACTGCCGTTTAATTAATCATGGGAATACCCTTGTCTATAGCTAGCGGTATAGTGTCGTGGAAATCGGGGGTTTCTCGATTGGCAGTAAAGGCATTAGTTATGGGTGAAACATCGGTCCCCAGGACCGAAGACGTTATATAACTTCTTTTTGCCCTCGAAGTTTTTGGGGAAAGATTGACATTTTCCCAAGCTTCCCATTTTAAGGGGTATAGCATATCGCAAGCACCCCAGACACCGAAAAGTCCGGGGTTACCTTTATCGATGTGCGGCAGGTCAGTCTTATAGTTGCTGTTCTCACCATGGGCTATTGTCATGTCTATAACATGGGCTCATCTCCCAGGCCTTTTTCACTTTTACTTCCCTGGGGAAGTAAAACTCGTCATACGTTTCGCATTCACAAACGAAATGAAGGGTACAGAAAGTCGGCCTTTTTGAAAAAAAAA
The DNA here is from genome assembly GCA_022832285.1 of Lepidurus apus apus. Taxonomy (NCBI): domain Eukaryota; kingdom Metazoa; phylum Arthropoda; class Branchiopoda; order Notostraca; family Triopsidae; genus Lepidurus; species Lepidurus apus. Next base: position 13,855 of record JAGJRO010000405.1, on the reverse strand, counting down.
TGAAAAAAAAGTTTGTGTGAACCGACCAGGGAATTATATGTGGAGACGTCCACGATGTCTTGAAGAGAATATATTAGAGGACTTACGAAGGGGGCCTCCCAGGATAGCGAGAGAAAAAAGTTTGGTTCGCAAGACTTCAAGAGCACCTTTTTTTATGAAGAGCATTCGGCTGGCTTGCATTCCGTTGGATTGCCTAATGGTACATACACACAACCAGTGTGTATAAAGATCGGTGGAGGGATTTCAATAGGCATCTTATTAAACGCCAAGGAAGTTTTGGATTTTTTTCTGCTTTTCGTCTTGGGACCGGTGCTCTGTGTGCGTATGAGAGTATATGTGTGAGAATGAGAACGACGTGTGATGGGAAAAACGGTATGATACCGTCTTGGCATCATGTGGGAACGGTATACCAAAAAGTCCCATCTGCGACTTTGGGAGTTTTGAAGTTTCCGGGCTTCAATATACAGCGTTAATGCTTATTGTCTTAGTATTTTTTGTTTGTTTGGCCTTACAATCGTTCTGTCGCGATATTGGAAAAGGTATACACAGGCTTTTTGTTTTTATGGAGTTTGAGTTTTATTGCTTTTGTTTTATGTTGGTTTAGGTAAACCGACATGCCTAAAAGCTTACCCAAAAGTTGCATAACAGGGATTCACTTGGTTAAATTGACTATAGGCTGTTGCATTGTTATATGATAAACAGAATAAAGTTTGATGGTGCTGTGGCTGTTGGTAGGGAAAAGTTTTGGTGAGATTTTTTGTTCTCATTTTGCAGACTTCATTTCTTACACTGGGGAAACTTCTCATGAAGGGTAATGAAAAGCGGAAGCCACGTGGGAAGAAACGGCGCGATCAACGACAGACAACCAAATTATAGAAGCTAACCTTCTCAAACAATTAAAACCGTAAGAGGTTATTCACACACGTGGCTTTCTTAGACATGGGAATCTGATATGTGTAGAAGATAATAAACTTTTACTTGAAAGTTAAAATTGAAGGTAAAATGTACTCTCATTTGGAAGCAATATGTAAATGTTCTAATTTTGTCAAAGAATTCACTTGGGCCAATTTATAGATAAGTCTTTAAAGGTTAAAAGTAAGGAAGAAAGCTTACTTATAGCTTAATATAATAGTAACCACAATAAACTTAAAACAAGGTGAATTTAAGCAAAAGTTAATCGTAAGCAAAATGAAAATTACAGTAAATTAAAATGCAATTAAGCAATAGTTTGCAAATTAAAGTGCAATGAAACAAAACTATACAGCAAAATGGAGCTTAACTCTCTAGCTTAACGTGGAGCTTAACTCTGGCTATATAACGAAGTCTTCCCATCAGACGATCCAAAAATTAACTCGCTTTTCCTGTAAAATCAATAAAAATTTCCCTAAGATCTTTAACACGCAACTTGTTTTGTAAAATAAAGTCACATTTTTTTTTACCTATAAACCCAAGCTGCTTTCTAATGAATATTTTCTTGTTTTGAACATGTAGCTTACCCTGTAAAAAATCAGGTTAACCCCAAGACAAGGGCAAATTCAATAAAACTTTCCCCAGCAAAATCAAAACGGTTCTTCATGTTTGCGTTCAAACTTGTCCAACAAATCCAATGTCACCTTCAATAAAAATTTTCGCAACAAAATCACAAAATTACAACCCAAAGAAACTTTCGCCATCTTTGCGTATAACTTAGCTAATAAAACAAGGTCAACCCTAATAATTCCTCTTCCTTCCAATGAAATAAAAAAAGCCCTTGCACAGTCCCTTGCACCTTTTCCCACCTTTACGTGTGTAAAATGCAAAGTTAGGGGCAAGTTATGACACATATAAGGTCGCCTCCAATAAAAAGATGTCCCAAGAAATTCAAAATTTCTTATCCCAAAGACAATCTCAGAGATTTTTCCCAGACTCTCACCTTTGCGTACGCCTTACCTAAAAGATGAGGTCAACTCCAATACAAGGTCAACATAGGCCCACAACAACTTTCCCGATGAAAAAAAAAATCGCAAGGAAATTTCCCCAAATTTTGCGTATTTAATACTTGCTCAACAGATTGCAAGGTCACTTTCGCCCTAAGAAAACCAGGTCATTGAAATGGGGATCCACTACAATCTTACCCCAGGAAACCGTTTCATAGCTTCGCACTCTCTTATTGAATTGTCTAGAATGAAACCAAAGACAGTACAATTTTTGTGTCGGTATTCCACATTTATGTTTGTGAGACCTAAAGAAAAAAATTAATGAGCATTAACAGTTGGTTGAGCTTTCCAATTCATCCCGTTGTTACAGCAGCTTGTTACAGTTTATTAGTTGTTACAGTTGTTTTAGCTAATTCAAATTAACGTCCCGTGTAGATACTTTAAGGCTCCCGTATACCTTAGCTCGGTATAGGCGGTTAGCATGGGAAATTCGGAACAACTTTTTGAGACAACCAGAGCATTTAATAAAAAAATAATTCTTTGACAGTAATCTTGAGCTTGCTAACAGATAGTGCACAACCAATGCACAATTTTTTCTAAGGAGTAATAAATTAGCAATATGCAAGTGATTTTTGTAACTATGAGAAATACGTTACATAAAAATCTGTCCTTTGGTTTTGCACTAGCTGCTAATGAAAGAAAACTTTTTGTTTTAGTTTGCTTTCAAACCTGACAAGCCGTTTTCGAGAAATCTTGTTCCGAAAGTTTGACGACTTGATTTGGGACATTGTGCTGCTACGGCAAATTGTAGTGACGAATTGTAATTTTCATAAGCAAAACAAGCTTAGAAAATTTGCCGACAATTCGCTGTCTATTTCTTCTCTTACTTTCTTGCGCAAGGCTTTGGCAAAACAATAACAAATATCAGTGCCATCTGTGACTCTTTCCCATCAATAAGCTAAAGTATATGGGAGCTTTAATGCCCATTAAGTTAAATACAAATTGACAAAAAATGCATATTTCGTCATGTTGCGGAAAAAGTTTTACCCAGGTACAGTGCGTTTGGAAAATAAATTATTGAAATAAATAACACGGGTATAAGAGAAAGAATCCCTTTTCGCTTCAATATTTTTTCTTTCTCCTTAAAACGTAACAAATGAGCGATCCGGATAGAAGAGAAGCACCCTCTCTATATTACTTCAATACTTTCCCCCTAAAACAATAGTTTTTCAATATTTTTCCTTGTAAAAACATTTTCACTGGCCGAACGTGCACGCAAAGATGTCCATCCTCTGATACCATTGCTTGAGATAAATTTGTCTGTTGCATTCCTGGCTAATCTTTTGCTCAAGATTAGTAGCTGAAGGAAACTTTCTTCCTGAAAACAATTCCGCTACCTTGACATGCACACACAAAAACGTCCATCTTTTGCCGTTTGACAAGAGTTTCTGATAGGAAAGATACGGGGAAAATACTTTCAGACGGGGAAGTGTTTATAACATGTGAAGGTGTATATAGTCAAGCATTAAGCATTGTGATTACAATGCTATTCTTATGTGATGGCTTCCGCGAAGTTGCAGCTATGTCGAATTCACACACAAATGACATATCCATTCCTGTTGCACATTTACTCATTAGGTCCTACTGCCTTATACTATAGTTCCCCTTTAACTAAATAGGAAAAAAAACAGGTCAACTGGTGGTCATCTCCAATAAACTTTAGTTCATTTCGACATAAGCTTTAAAATATCCCACCAACCTAAAAAGCTGTGGGAAAATTGATCTTGTGTCACTTTGGGGGAAGGAAAGGGTCACATCATGTAACCCAGTTTTAATTTCAAGAGAGCTTTCTGGTTTTAAATTTGAAATGCTCTCACGAAACGTTTCTATCTTTCTGATTGTTTTCTTCGTGTTTTTTGTTACTATTATCTTCTGTGCCTGTGCCTGCTTAGTGCGGGAGCCTATGCATGTGTCCACAAGCGTAAAATGCGAAACGGTCCGTGAAGCATTTGAGGAGGGGGCTCCACTTTTTGGAGCTTTTCGACAACTTTTCCGGGTTTGGTGGGATTTATGGTAGATCGTTTCACGGGGGAGGATCTTTTAGGCGCTGGGTTTAAAAAAAAAAGTTTAAGAAAAACCAGACGCAGACGGACTTGTACGAGATGCTGGGACACGGCTGCACGGCACGGCCAAAGACGATCAGCTTTTACCAAAATCCACGCTGGTCATAAAGCGAGTGCCGTGAAAAAAAGCAGGTTGTGAATTTACGAGGGTTTGGCCTTTGGCCCCATCTCGCCGTCCGTTAGACATCCACACAGCATCCCAAAAGGGAACTTTTATACCCATCGTGGGAAACATGCAAAAATATTGGGGGGGGAGGGGGATTATGTCGGTTATTTTTTCTTTTTCTTAGTGGTGCTCTGTATATCCGCAGCCGCGGAACAAAACGTTTTTTTCCACTTTTTTTTCCAAAACCACCGACAGAAGCAAAAAATGACCAAAACTTTATATTGCTTACAAAAAAGTCCCCAAAATTTTGCTCGTAAATAAAAATAAAATAACTTAATGAAAAAGATGCGTTTCAGAATTGGCTTTCTGGAATGAATTGAATTTGTCCGTTTACTTATTTATTTTTTTAGGTGGGCGGATGAGTATGGTTACTCTAAGAAAACCTTTTAATTGCATAAGAGTGCACTGTTTAGTCAAGTTGCTGAAATTCAAAATATTTTCCTTTTTTCACATTTTTTAAGTTTATTTCGGTTTTCTTTTAGCCTTTTCCTTGCCTGTCCCCCTTTGATCCCATTTTCTCATACGGCATTCATGCTTTACGATCAAAGTTGAAGCCGCTAATCCGCTGATTATCACTACAGCAGCAATTGCGGGCCCTTTTAAGGGTTCTAGGACTTCTGGTGGAAAGAAATGGAGGAAAATCCCCCCCCCCCCCCGTAAAAACCCATGCTGAGGTTTTTGCTTGTCTAGCCCAGAAAAGTACATGAGAAGGAAAAGACACCACCGACTAAGCCAACAATTGAGCCATCTTAAATTTAACAGACTCTTTTGGGAGAAAGATTTTTCTTTGTCACAAGACTGGACTTGAGACCTTTTTTTGGGGTGAGAAACCATCTCAACTTGCTTTTGCCGAGCGACAAAACCCCAAACCCCTTTTTTCCCTCCATGTGATCTTATTCAGCCACGGTTTTGGGGTTTTCGTATATCCCCCATCATAAAATGTAAGACACACATAAGTTTTCTTGGGAGGTTTTGTTTAACGACATACATGTTTCCAATTCTTGGAGCTCGATGTGGAAGAGTCGTGGCGATCTCACGCTGTATCCCGCAAATCACACGAGAAGTGTCCTATGAGAATTTACCCACCAGTTTCTATTGGCAGCATGGGAAGGTTTCCATGAGTTTACGTTCCGAGGTTTTTCATATAGATGATATATGTATGGTTCTCATAGGACAATTCTCACGTGATTTGCGGAAACAGTGCGTTACAAGTCTTTTTACTGTACATGTGCGTTCCAATGGATTCCATAACTGCAAAAAAAAACCTCCAGTAATTTCATGACAAGGCATTTTTTTTACATATTTTCCTAACTGCAACATTAAGGCTGCTTAATTTAATACTATATGCGCCTTACGCCAGCGCCGCCAACGCAAGAATGATAACTGAAAGACACACCAAGAATGACCAATAATTAAAATGTAATAAAGATAATATCGAAGAGCGGAATCATTCCAGAGACAGGGGTGACGCAAGAAAAAAAATATGATATTTTATTGTAATTATAAATTTTTGTTCATTTTAATTACCGCCTGTTTATTGAGTAATTCATATTATAACACTAGAAATGTCCATTATAATTTTATCAATATAACCACCAATTTACATGCCCTGTATAGTGTAACGTACCGTTGTAATAGTAAATAGTTCTTTTAAGGTAACTTAAACTTTTAGGTACCTTTTTACGATTTGATGACAAGTAAATTGTATGTAAACCTGCATATTGTTGTTATTAACAATTTTAATTGCAATTAAGATTTGTAGCTGTTTTTTCTAGAACAATCATTTTGTAATATTTTCAATGTATTGCCTAATTATATAATGTACTTAAGAATTTACTTAATAACTTCAGAAAGTTTCATAATTGGTATTTAGCGTTCCGGTAAAATATGTGCACAGTGTCAGATTGTCAAGTTTAAACAGGCCGTAGTGCTCAACGTTACAGGCAGATATGTTAGACTGATCGTCATATATGCCAAGTCGTTAATCGTGGAATTTGAAAGAAGGTTTAAACATTTTGTATAGAACACGGTACATGTATACAGTCTTTAAACGCTTTAAAAGCGATACTTCGAAGATTAAAAGAGAGCTACTCTTTGACTAAAGCAAAGACAGCAGGATATATCATGGGACCTGACGAGGATAAGTTTTCTTTGAAGAGCGTGAGAAAAAGCCATCGGGGACAGCGGAGGCTGTGGTGAAGAGGCTGTATTCTGGAGACGTTGTGGCCCAGGAAAGAGAGAGAGTGCACAAGATATAAGAGAGAGAAAAGACGACAGGACGCGGAGTTGTTGCAAGTCCCTTTACCTTCAACTACTGATGTCCCCTTCCATAAAAACCCTACAATTACAAATTCAGAAACTCTCTTCATTTGCAATTCAATCGAAAAGACGGTCAGCGGTCTTCTCTTCTCTTCGTCGGTCGTGATCCATTCGGGTGATAAGCAACTTGCTTTGACACGAACACCCAAAATGCGCTATACAATCATACATTAGCGCCCGCTGAGGAACTGCCGCATACCATTACAGTATAACACACATACCGTAGTACTTAAACAAGAAACATGGTTCTTGAATGTCGTCCCACCAGCCAAGATTGTAATTTCGCTTGTTGGACAAAATAGACCGACTATAGCAACCACCATTAAACCTTTGATTGCCCAAAGTCATGCAAAGTTTCTTTTAGGGCGCCAAAAATAATCTGACTAAACAGTATTCATAATATTTCACAACAGAGTGACCAATGCAACACCATATATAAACATTATTATTAAGTACTATTTAATAATACATCTTCTTGTGATTTTTTTTCCATTATAGCTGGCGTAGGCTCTCGCCTGTTGCCGCAACTCTATTGTCAATTCCGATTGTACAAAATCAAAGATAAAAGCAACATTGCACGAGACATCTTCTTGTGATTAATTAAACAGTCTACTTAATAATTATTTAAATATCAATAAAACTGTCATTAGCCCAACAAATAAATTTTAAAAAGTTTTGATGTCAAGATCAGGTTCATGAAAGGGTGTGGAATTTGTGCCGCTCAATCTTTTGTGTTCGTATCCGGGAATTTTGTGATGTACTCAAAGGCATCTCATTTCCTTTGGCTTCACATTGTGATAGTCAAAACGTTTAAATTTCCCAGGCTGTGCTTCTGAAATAATTCACACTCCCTTTTCTGGATTCTCTTTCCCCACACCGGCGTTTTTGAATACCCGACCCTTTTGCCTCTTCCCCTCCCTTTAAAATTTAACTTTTTGCTTTTATTGCTTATATTTTATTGTTATTTTTTTTTACGGATGCCGTAGTGAACAAACTTGGCCAAGGAACTAAACTGTCTGGTCTGGCTACTGCTAACCAGCTGACGTCAGAACTTGGTTTTGTGGGAGAGAAACTGAAGGGTGCAGTCGGTGGTGGACTGTGCATAATTCACATTTAACATGTTGGAAGGTAAGAAAAAATGTGTAGGGGACAGGCTAATTGGGTCTTCTCTATACACAGGGAAACCAACAGTGAATGGCGGGGGTGCACAATCACCCCTAACCGCGTGTTCATGGCTGACCTCATTACAGCATCCAGATAAGCCTCGTAGCAAAATCCTCCTCTCCCACACATGGTTTTTAAGGGAATACCTATAAGGACAAAAGTTTTCCCAACCATCAGACGGACCCAACATGCCACAGCTTCGTATACAAACACTATATTTGTTTCTACTGCAAAAGTGTATTAGCATATTACATACCAATAATAAAATTTGTGGAAGTACAATACAAATTTCTTAATGGGTAGAATATTTATTGGTATCGATTTTAATGTTGAAAAGAAGTTTTACTAATTCAGGAGTATAATTTTTTGGAGGCACTTTAATACTAAAAGTTCGCAAACATTCAATAAAATACTATCGACGCGCAGGAAATTGTTACAAAACAAGGGAATTGGGAAATTAATTAGGTAATTGCGAAAGTAATTGGTATTTGTAAATTGTCTGAAAGTTAATAGAAAATTTGAAGATAATGCATATTTATTATACATTTTCTTAACATTAAATAAAATTACTACATTAATTAACAAATTAAAACAGTCAAATTTATTAACTTGTCATTTATCAAGGATCCCGTATAGCTTATAACAGTCTTACGTAAAAGTTACGCAGTATTTATACAAAACTTATCGACAGTAATATTGTAATAGGTAAACAATTAGATCATGGAGAGATTAAACTTTTTTATTCTTTCCTTCGATAATTTGGAAAAAGGCAATTAATTTCTACCTAAGAGGACAGAAGTAAATTGCGAATTTGAAAACTTTTGTATCCTATATTATTTATTTAGCGTAATTTTCAAGACAAACTTCGTGCACATTTAGTACATGGTTATATAAAGTTATCCTGCGTGCCATTGTATGCACACAAACACTGCGCGCCACCTTGCGGCATCTAGGATGTAACAAGCTAAGCCGTACGGGGACCGTAATTTATTTGTCAGTATATTTATTAATTATTGATTAATTCCCACAAATTACTACTTTTAATTACATTTAAATTACCAAGTTAAATGTATCCAAATGTAATATAAAATTAGTCTTCTTAGCTTAGCTAGTAAAATTTGAATGTTAGCAGAAATACTTTCGTAGCGAATTCAAATTCCGGAAATTTTTGTCACGTCAGTGATGTCAAACGCATTACAAACATCAACGATAGAGGGAATTAGGGAAGGAGGGAATTGGTTTCCCAAAAGGCGGCTTTTCTTCTCGACTGAGCAAATAAGGCATTTGCTATGGTCAACCTCGAAGACTCCCAAGACTTGTCGAGACTTTTGAAGATTCAAGGTATATGGGGAGATTTCTCCGTCTAACGGCTTTGGGAGCCTGGGACTAAACAGTTTGACAATAAGCGTCTTTTAGAGCTCTGTACAACACAATATAGGTCTTAAGACGGAACAGGTATAGGACAATGTAAAGTCTCCGTGAAAAAGAGCTAGAGAGATTTCTACGTAAGACACCGTCATCCGGGGTTGTCCGGGGGCCTCTCTCTTGCTCTCGCACTCTCTCTCTCATGATCCTTTGAAGAGACAACACAAGAGCGAAATACCTTATAACATTTTCCCAATAGCTCCTTCCCACGGTCCCATAGGTGAGATGAAAACAGTGGCGCGTATTGCTTTGGGATATACCTTTATATATATATACTCTTGCTGGGAAAGGTATAAGTAAGTTTTAAGCTATGAGAAAAGCTATATACAGACAATAATGCGTTTTAAGGGTCTCTACATCCAGATTAAAAAACCCTATAACCTAACCGTTCTGTACCACACAAAAATTACCCATCCAAACTAAGCAGAAGTTACGACAACCTCCTAAACGACGACGCAGTCTTAACAGGACATGTATACCAACACAATTGAAAGGACCATCAGGATAATCGTTGTCCAACTAAAAGTCAGCCTCATCTGACTTTCTCCCACCCCCCACCCAAAAAAAAAATCAATTTGCGACTTTTGTTGCTTGCAAAGAACAAAGTTTACAATAATGGTCTGCTAGGTTTCTAACAGCGGTCTCATGATTTAAATTGATTCATAATCATTCATGCATATAAATGGCAAAAATTAGGTAAGAGCAAAAGGTTTCCCAAAAATTAAAATTCACTTTGCTCCGGCAGTTTCGAAGTAATATACTCAAGTATACACTTTTGAGTATTCCTTATATCGTACAATATTTACTGCACTATAACAATAATTATTATCTATTTAGGGTCAGCGGATCTCTCCTCTTCCATACCATTTATCAGACGGTATCTTTAAACATTATCATATACAGTGCATACTTTCCGCGGGGTCTATAACGGATTCTTAGTTTCACAACCATCAGAAGCAGTTTTGCACTATATCATTAGCGGCGTTCTCCTTTGGAGATTTCATTTGGATTTTGTCTTTTGTGAGATTGTACCTTTGTCGAAATACCAGATTTGGGCAATTTATTGATGTTGATGATGACAGCACCGCTGTGGCCAATTGTTGTAACAATTTGTCTTTTACAATTGCAGAGGATTCGCGACACGGCCGAGTAGGCTTCGACAAGTATCTGGTCATTTTGAATCGTGAAAATCTTTCAAAACAGCCAAGAAACTATGACGAAGTAATGCTGTAAACGCATAACTGTTCGTGTGTTGAAGTTGTAAGGTTTCAAGTTATTTAAACCTTTTCTACGTAATAAACTTGCAGACCTATGCATGTAGATCCTAACCTGTCAAACATTCAGACAATTCTTGTTCTGATTCATGGTACGATTTTCCTTCAAATCGTGTGCTAAAAATCAGGCACTTGTAGTCACAAAGATAGACTACATTAATAGAAAAAGTAACAACACTCAGCTGACGTAAGGTAATTTGTTAGATATCGTATCAATCCTATGTATTAACGATTATACCTATTTATCTTGGAATTATTGCATATCCAAATTAGACTAAACATGAGACGTAATACTTCAAACGATTTTTGATGGGCTACGTCAATTGGTTTCAGTTTATGACGCCACAAGCATTTAGAGAAAATTATTTGTTTTGAAGAATTAAAATTTTTCCATACACTGTTAGAAGACTATAAGAACTATGTAAAAATTGTAAGCCTGTATGAAGACTTGTAATTTTACTGTATTTTTTATTCCACTATATACTCCTGTCGAAGAGACCATTTTTGGGAGGATCCATATGGGTGGGCGTTTTATACAGGTTTCACTTTATTTTAACAAGGGACCACTAAAATACAACAGACTATCAGGTTACAAATTGCCCCAAGTTTGGTGGGATACTTAGGAATTTATGTCGATTTTTTTCCCTTTTCTCTCAACTAAATATAGGTATCGCATTACGTGACTTCATTTCTTAACAATGGTTAGTTCTGCTTTCCATAGAGTCGTTATACCACTCGTTTATGGTTGTGAATTCCTTAGAGGTGAGCCTCGCAAACATGATAGGTCCACACGATAAATGAATGTTGAGGTCAAATCGTAACTCAGCGGCTTTTAAGAAGGCGTACCTTCGTTTTCTTCGCGGATAGATTCCTCTGTGAAAATGTTGAATCACCCCTCGTTTTTCGAGCCCAGCCCATTTGCCGCTCTTTTCAAATAACTGTCGGAAACTTCCCACCTTAATTAACACAAAATGTAATCCTGGCAGCCCTATATTGTAAATATATCGAAAATCTACCCTATTTCTTTATGGGAAGTAAACAAACTATTGATTCCTGACTCAGCCTGTACCCTTTGCCTAGTTTAAGACCATTTTTAATTTATTTATTTATTCTTACGCTGTTGCCTGATCTCATAATAAACCCACATGGAGCAATAAAGACTCCATAAACTTGAAACAGAGCTTTTTTAAATTTTCCATTTGTTTGGTTGCTATAGGTTTATGCACCTTAGGTAAATTTTGGTTTGTTGTCACACCTGTTTCGGCACTAGGCCTATAGGAAAATAGTTTATACTGTAAGCGCGGTAGATGTTCTTACAGCGCTATAAAGTTGTGGGCAGCCTTAATCTGCTGTCCGGGAGTGAGTTCTGTTGTCAAATATATGCTGTCAGTGTACCATGGGTTGATTTGCAATCCTAAATACTGTGGTGAGTATAACTAAATTTGTGTCTTCCCATTTATTGAGGCAATTACACTGAGCAGCTCGGAAAATATTAAGATAAACTGGGTTTGGGTATTTTAATTTTTCACAGAAATGTTGCGAAGGAACCGGTCGAGGTCAGATACCCTAAGGCAATTAGCAACGTGTTATATTACATCTTGCAGGCTTTGCAAGATGTCATATAACACACTTTGAGCTTTAGGGAGGTATTTGATGAGGTGCTGGACTAAGGAAGCATACAAGGATGTGGATCCAGACCTATTAGGCCAATAACGAGTGATCCAGGTGCTCCATCGGAAGTCTTAGTTGGCTATGGGCCATGCATGTTTGTAGGACCATGCTATTTAGTCCAAAAATTTTGGACAACAAATTAGAGGAAAAAACTTCCAGTTTATGTTCTTGTCTGTACAACAATTGTTGGGGTATCCAAAAGGAACTCAGCAGTTCAAATAGATGCAAAAAACATGCAAAACTCGTCCAAAATCAACACGTTCTCCAAAGTCTAGCACAGCTATCTTGTGTGGTAGGATGGAAAGGCTGGGCACAGGACATAGCTGTGCTTTAAGACGTTTCCACCAGTTGAGTTAAGTTAGGTTAAGTTAGGTTAAGGTAGGTTAGGTTAATTAGGCTAAGTTAGTTTAGGTTAAGTTTGGTTAAGTTAAGTTAGTTTAGGTTAAGTTAAGTTAAATTAACCTAACCTAACTTAGCCTAACCTAACTTAACTTAATCTAACCTATAACAACCTAATCTAACCTAATCTAACTTAACTAAACTGAGGCGTTGAAACGTCTAAAAGCACATCCTGTGCCCAGCCTTTCCATCCTACCACATAAGATAGCTGTGCTAGACTTTGGAGAACGTGTTGTCCAAAATAATTCAAACGCCTCTCGCCACCTAGCGAGAGTATTTGAGACAAGACCAATCGACCAGTGGCAAATTTTGGGTCGCTTGTGCGTTTTATTGTGAACTGTTCCGTTCACCAGTTCTTCCGTTGAACTCATGGTTGAACTGCTCTCATTGACAACAAAACGCCCGTCCAGCTTAGGGCGTGCTTAGGGATCATCCCGAGTTCTACTATGCACCAGGAACGAAGGTGAACGGAAGGCGGTTTTTGAACTGCGCGCCAAGCCATCCCGTTGAGCTGTTCACGCTTATAGCGTTTTCAACTGGGAGCACTGGTGCAGCAGTTCCTAGCACTGAGTGCCAGAAACGTATTCAACTGCAAAGTGCTGTACGGTGCGGTAGCACTGAACATGTTCAACTGGGACAGGGCGGAGTCAGTTGACAACAAGGCAACTTTTGCTGCACTGACTATTTTGTCAGTGCTGGATTTATGTGCTGCAAGTTTTGGCGCCACATATGAATCTCGCTGATAAGTATAAATTATATCTTCTTTTAGAGGAAATGTCATCCTCTAGTTCAAGTAGTAAAAGTGACACTGAATAACTAGTGGTGTTCTACTGTTGGATTCCAAAATTCCTAGGTCAAAAATACGAAATTATAGAAATACGATACAAAGTTATACGAAATATACGAAAAAAACGAAAAAAGATACGAAATAAAAGATGTATTACATAAGAATTATATATTACAAGAAAAGTTTGTACCATTTACTACAATTGTGCAGAGGAAATCAGTTCCGCTCATTGCAAAGTCACCGCTCTCGGTTCGCAATAAGTCTTGAAAAACACGCTGAGTCCGACACAGCCATGTTTACAAACGAGAATGAAAACAGTGGGCCCCGTTGCACTGAGGAAGAAAACTGGGTTAGTGCCGTGACGTCACAGGGCAAACAACTGAGTTCCTGGTGCCACACTCAAACGCCACTCAGTGTTCCCAGTTGAAAACGCTATTAGCGCGTTCCACTTGCTGCACTGGAGCAATATTTTTTGCCCTCAGAGCATACTATCGCGTTCCACTTCGACGTCAGGGTAACTGCTCGGATCGCGTTCCACTTACAGGATGCGCACTGGAAAGAGCAAAACAAAGCAACTTTTCTTGCTCTGACTTTTTTGTCAGTGCCGGGTT